>PVLC010000904.1:14141-168849 GCA_004027655.1 Graphiurus murinus | reverse complement strand
GCAAAGAAGTTGATTTAAGTGTAGTGGACGCAGGGGGCAGAGGGACACCCTAAAGCACATGATGTTCGTACACAATCATATCAAGGTCACTCACCGAAGTGAACCTGAGGGGGAGGGAGGGGGAGGGAATGGGGTGGGAATTGGGGAAGGGATCAAATGAGAATTGTGTGCAAATATGTTGTTAACAACTTGTACTTAATAAAGATGTATGCTATATTGCACGAATTACTACAATAAAAAATAAAAAAAATATTTTAAAATATAGTATTTTATAACATTATTTTAGTGTAGGAATGTTCTTTTTTTTTTTTTTTTTGCAGTACTGGGGATTGAACCTAGGAGCATTCTACCTCTGAGCCACACCCCCAGCCCTTTTTTTTAATTCTTTATTTTGAAACAGGGTCTCACTAAGTTGCAGAGAGACTCACTAAATAGCTGAGACTGGCAGCGAACCTGGATCCTCCAGTCTCAGCCTCCCAAGTACTGGGATTACAAGCGTGCGCTTGTAATATTCTTGTAGGAATATTCTTATGCTTTTAGAAAACTTGGAAAAGATACTTCACAACAATAATATAACAGTAATACACAGTGCAAGACTACAGGAAACTATTTTATCTATGAATTTTATCCTTGAAAGATACAATAACAGTTATGTTTTCATTATTCTCTACACTGTTGAGCATTTTAAATGGAATATGAGGTAATATTATTAAGACATACAAGTCTTTATCAGTCCTTGTTAATGTTATAGAGCAAAATATATCATAAACATTTTTTCAAAACCTTAATTTTCCACAAGTCAAATATTTTCTCCCTGTCTTGAGTACCATCTTTGCTCCACTAGTTTGACTTTTTTCAAACACAGTTTTCATATGAGCAATCTCTAAAAGACCTTCCAGATATACAACATCTTGTTAAAAATTCATGCTGGGCAGAATACAAAAAGGCCAGAAAATGCCTTTGAATTTATGCTGTGGTCTTTTCGATAATTCATTCAGGTCTTAAAAGGGAAATTTCTCATTAAGTAAAGGATCTAATGCTTATTAATTTATATGCTTAAGCAAGGAACTCCACTATTTCATTTATTAAATATCAAAGACCATATGAGTTCACCCCTTGTTCTTGCTTATTGATTAATTGCCTTCAGCCAATCCAGATGAAAGCAGAAGGGAAAATTTAGTAATCCAGGTAAGTTTCTGATTTCATTTGTTAGTCTAATAGAAAATGGCACTCCTTCACATTCCTGGGCAAAAGCCCAAATTATGCAATTTGAAACAAGATTTCTTGTGTAGGTGTGGACTTTGCAATACTTGAGAAATATGATGTAATTGCTTAGATGTAAGGTAGAAAGCAATTGCAAAGAAAGCAGCCAGTAGCCTATGAGATGCCAGACTTCATTCTCCAGATCTAGCATATTACTTTTGGTTGTCATTAATGCGTCTTTCCATGTTGCTGAAGACATGTGAACTGAAGATTATAGGTGTTTGGGTGACAGGGGTTGAAGCAGAGGCACAGACATTTTTCTTAAAACTAGGATGCAAAATATTGGGGAAAATTGAAATTCAAATTTGATGTAAGGGCATATAAAACAGAGATAAAAATTATAAATATATAGGGGGAATATAATTGGAATGTATCTAGTAGTTCACAGAATTGACAAGGATGGAAAACAGGCTTGTAAAGTACAGAAGCTAGTGGCTGGGTAGTAAAACCTTATCACCCAGCTTGCCAGGAAACTACCAAGAATTGCACAAGCTCCAATTGCCTTTTGATTGATTGTTTCAATCCCTGAGTAACTGAGGTTAAGATTCAAATACATAAGAGATAGAGTTCAATTGACTGGTTTGAGTTACATATCCAACCATTTTATATACAAATGACTCCTTTTATTTATATTTCTACCAAGAATGTACATAATAGAGGAGAAGTGACTACAGGAAAGAAACCAAGGTGCTATTTGAAAAAATAAAAAAAATAAATAAAAATAAAAGAAGATGAGAGTTCTGGATAATCTTAACAATAATGAACTAAGAGAAAAGAGGATTTCAAAAAATATCTTCATATGTTATGTTTTCCTAAGTTTATTTGAAGATGTAACTGTGGGGTCTTATTTGTCTTGTTTTCAGAGCATTCATGAGATGAGTAATGTGTTAAAATACTGCCTTGTGGGAAGCATCTCCATAGGAACACCGTTGAGGGATCAGGCTGTGTTGTCAGTAGAGGGAAAACCTAATGTGAATTGATGCTGCTTTTACAAATGTCTCATCTGTATGCATGCTAAATCTTTTGGAAAACTACATTTTTATACATAACTGTGTGTGTGTGTGTGTGTGTGTTGTGCGCATGTGTGTGTGTATGTGTGTGTGTGATTGTAAGAGAGAAGATAGTGTAATAGTCTATATTTTAATGTAAGAAAGCAAAGAGGCCCTTTTACCAAGTGTTTCCTCCATGCTTTTAAAAGGGGAGACATCGAAAGAAGGAGAAATTCATTTTCATTGTTATGAGGACCCTCCACACTGATCTCCAAAGTGGATGTAATGCACTAATTTGCAATCCCACTAACAATGTATCAGAGTTCCTATTTTTCACATTCTCATCAGCATTTATTATTATGTTTCTAATGATTACCATTCTAATTGAAGTTAGATGGAATCTCAATGTAGTTTTTATTTGCATCTCTCTGATTGTTAATGATGTTGAACAATTTTTTCATATATTTATTCACCATAAGGGATTGAAACCAGACTACCATAGTAACACATGCATATCCATGTTTATAGTAGCACAATTTAAAATAGCAATAATATGGAACGAGCCCAGGTGTCCATCAACAGATGAATGGATTACAAAAGTATAGGGTCTATACAGGATGGAATGCTAATTAAATATGTAAAACTGATGCATCAAGAGCAAAATTGTGTCATTTGCAAGGAAATGGATGGAATTAGAGAATATTATGATAAGTGAGATTAGTCACTCACAAAAAGTAAAAGGTCAGGTGTTTTCTTTTATATTTGGATGCTAGGGAGAAATTGGGAGGAGGTCTTAAGTCTATAGAAAAAGGAAGATAAATCAGTGGAGTGATAGAGGCCTAAGGGAAGGAGGTGGGAGAGAGACTTCATGAAATAAACACCTCAATGGACATGATGTCCATACACACAGTTATCAATGTCAATCTCAATGTGGTGCATAGGGAGAGTGAGAGAGCAAGGCAGGAGTTGGGAGGCTCACCTAGTGCTGTGTGTAATGTGTCTCTGTCACTCTAACCTTCATTATGATGTATGATTACAATGTATCAATAAGAAGGGATAGAATTATCAATGACTGCAGCACTAACAACAGCAGAAAATTACAGTTGAATATTTTCTACCTGCCAGGCGCATTTAAAGCACTTTGCATAGCCAGGCATAGTGGAACATGCTTGTAATTTGAGTTCTTGGGAGGCTGACACAGGAGGATTGCAGGTTTGAGAACAGCTTTGGCAATTTAGCAAGGCTCTCAGCAACCTAGTATACCTTGTTTCCAAATAAGAAATAAAATTGGGTTGGAGGTGTAGCTTGGAAGTAGAATGCCCCTGGGTTCAATCCCCAGTACAAATAAATATAAATTAATTAATTAATTAATTAATAAGCAAGCACTTTATATTCATTTGTCTATTTAATATTCCCAGCAATCCAATACAGTAAATAGTATTAATAATATTCTAATTTTACAGATGAGAAATAGGGAGAAGACAGTAGCATGTACATTCACACAACTAACAAGTTAAGACAAAAATTTATTGGACTTTACTTTTGCAAATATGAAAAAGTATCTTATTTCAGCATTGATGATTTCTCATTAATTTATTTAATTAATATACAATAGACATCTAGTGAGAAGTACCAATGATTTTAAATAACTAAATGTTAGTTAGTACTCTGTTCAGGATGTCAGTAGAACAACAGCGCTTCATGAACAGAAGCTTTGGCTAAGTATTAAACTAACAGAAAACACACTTCACCTAACTGTGTTGAAAAATTATTATTTTTTTGCACCTATTTACCTAATTTATTAGCCTTTAAAAGCACGCAAAATTAAATATGTAAAACTGATGCCTCCGTACAGATTATGGTTAATTCATTTTATATTCACATCTCAGGCATTTTATGAGAGCTGGATGACTTAAAATCTGATGTGGCATATAGATCTTTCACTCATTCATTTTGATTATGGGCAGGAGGTCTTGAGTCATGCAAGGAATATTTATTTCATGCTTGGTTTACTAGGGCAATATTTATACCTATTTATCTACAATTTGATAAATTTTTGAAGGGAAATGACAAAGTTTATTTATCTTTCACTGCTTGTCTGTTTATTTCAAATATAAATGGAAATCATTAAGAAGATATTTACAACAATCTTATATTTTATTCATCAAAGAAAGAAGAACTTGCTTAAGGCCATAATTGCTAAAGATAGTTTTGTGAAAGACTAATGTGCCCTGATAAATTAAAAATTTTACATAACTATCAAATGTAGACTCTTATAGGTGTAATTTTTTTCCTTTTATACGCATGTATAATATGACGCCTAATACAAGTTTAGTAATTAATTAATATTTTAGTAGTTAATTACTTATGATTTGAAGATTGATATCCTTTATTAACTTTTTATTGTAAGTCAGAAAGCACACTTCTATCTCTTTGTAATTTCTCTAGCCACTTGAAAGAGAATATAGAAAGAGGTTGGTGGTAAATATATAAATTGACATATTTGAATATTTCTCAAGAAAAAAAAAAAGCGACCCATGTTGGAATAGAATTAGAATTGTATATATGCAATTTCATTTGTGAGATTAAGTAGTTTTGCAATCTTAAACAAATGGTTTGTTCCTGTAAACTTTGTGTTAAATAAATATTAGACCTGTGAGAAAAGTAAAAAGAAATGTTCTCAAATGTTCTCCACATTGCCATTGCCCATCTTACACTATGCCTCAAAGGAAGTTATTCTTTGTTGATTGAGCCTTCCAGTTTATTTATTTATTTATTTATTTATTTATTTATTTATTTATTTATTTATTTCAGTATGGGGGATTGAACCCAGGGGCATTCTATCTCCGAGCTACACCCCCAGCCCTATTTTTTATTCTTTATTGTGAAGCAGGGTCTCACTAAGTTGCAGAGTGCCTCACTAGGTAGCTGAGGCTGGCTTTGAACCCAGATTATCAGGTCTTAGTCTCCCAAATGCTGGGATTACAAGTGTGCATCACCATGCCTGGCTTTTTAAAATATTTTTTATTGGTGCATTGTAATCACACATTTTTGTTAGATACAAGCTGGTAGAGGCATCCATGCACACACCTCTCATTTAACCCTTCCTGAATTCTTCCCCCATGCCCTCTCCCCTCCCTCATTCTCAAGTTCAGTATAGTGATTGACTTTGATATGTTTGTGAAAGTGCATCATATGCATTAGGGTGTTTCTTTCACTTCCCTCCCCATCATACTCAGTTAAGTCACCCCCTTTGCTCATCTAAGGTTCCTCCTTCTTCATCTTGAGTTCCTCTTATGAACCACTTTATCCCTAGCGTCTGCATATTAGGGAAAACATGATTTTTTTTTTACTTTTTGTGACTGATTAATCTCACTTAACATGATGTTTTCCAGTTCTGTCCATTTCCCTGCAAACATGATTTTATTCTCCTTTATGGCTAAGTAAAATTCCATTATGTATATATCATCCCACAGTTTTGTAATTCATTCACCTCTTGATGGACATAATGGCTGGTAACACAGTTTGGCAAATGTGAATTGTCCAGCTATAACCATAGATGTGAATGCATTAGCCTGGTAGTTTGGTTTCCATTCTTTGAGGTAGATACCCAGAAGTAGTATTGCTGGATCATATGGTAGGTTCATTCCCATCCACCAGAGGATAATCCATACTTTTTTCCAAGGTGGTCACACTAATTTACAATCCCACCACCAATGCATTAAGGTTCCCAATTCTTCTGTTCAATATAGTACTTGAGACTCTAGTCAGAGCAATAAGGCAAGAGAAGGAAATTAAAGACCTAAAATAGGAAACGAGGAACTAAAATTATCCCTTTTTGTAGATTACATGACACTATACTTATGACCCACCAAGTTCAACTAGAAAGCTTATATAACCGATCAACAAATTCAGCAAAGTGTCTGAATACAAAGTTAATCTTAAAAAATCAGAAGCTTTCATGTATGCCAACCATAAATCCACTGAAAAAGAAATCCAGAAAGCAATTCCACTCACAATAGCACCCTCAAAAATAAAATACTTAGGAATAAACATAACCAAAGAGGTAAAAGACCTCTATAAGAAAAACTATAAAAAAGTTGAAAAAAGAAATCTATGAAGACCTTAGAAGATGGAAAGATCGATCTTCCATGCTCTTGGATAGGCAAAATAAATATCATCAAAATGGCCATTCTCCTAAAAGTCATCTACAGATTCAATGTGATACCCATTAAATTACCAAGGTCAGCCGGGCATGGTGGCGCACGCTTGTAATCCCAGCATTCGGGAGGCTGAGACCGGAGGATCTGGGTTCGCGGCCAGCCTCAGCTATCTAGTGAGGCACTCCATAACTTAGTGAGACTCGGTTTCAAAAATAAAGAATAGAAAAAATAGGGCTGGGGGTGTAGCTCGGAGGTAGAACGCCCCTGAGTTCAATCCCCAGTACCGCAAAAAAAAAAAAACCCAAGGTCACACCTCACAGACAGAGAAAAATCAGTTTTTAAATTCATTTGGAACAACAAAAAGCCCAGAATAGCCAAAGTAGTTCTTAGCAACAAGAACCATGCAGGAGGCATCACAATACCTGACTTCAAACTTTACTACAAAGCCACAGTAATAAAAACAGCATGGTGTAGGCACAAAAACAGACACATAGACCAATGGAGCAGAATAGAAGACTCAGAAACAAATCTGCACACTTACAGTCAATTGATTTTTGACAAAGAAGCCAAAAACTTACACTGGAAAAAAGATAGTATCTTTAACAAACGGTTTTGGCAAAACTGGTTAACTACATGCAGAAAAATGGAAATAAACCCCACTTTCTCACCCTGCACAAGAGTCAATTCAAGATGGATCAAAGACCTGGAAGTCAGGCCAGAGACTTTGAAGCTACTTGAAGAGGTCATAGGTCCAACGCTTTAACACATGAGCCTTCCAGTTTTAGGAGAGCCCCTTACTTTAAGGATAAACCATTACACAGAAGCAATATGAGTCTTGACTTGGGAATAGAGTTCAGCCTAACAATAATTGTTTTTCTACTTTAGTTCATCACCACACTCACACAAAAGTCCATTGCAATTCTCTTTGGAATAAAAATTTTAACTACTTTCATTATCAAGTAGCTCTCAGTTTTTAATCATTCTGCAATATAAGCAAGTTTTTTTTATTGTAATAATTCGTGCTTTATATATATATACATTTTTGTTAGGTACAATTTGGTAAAGACAAATGTGCACACATTTCTCATCTGACCCTTTCCACAATTCCCACCCCACTCCCTCGCCCTCCCTCCCTCTCAAGTTCAGTTCAGTGAGTGATCTTGATATAATTGTGTAAGTACATCATGTGCCTTAGGATTCTCCCCCCCCCCCGTCCATTCCCTTCGGTTAAATCAACTTCTTTGTTTATCGAGGGTCTCTACTTTTTCATCTGGGGACCCTCATATCCCATCTTCTCTCTAACATCCGCATTTTAGGGAGAACATATGCTTCTTTACTCTTTGTGACTGGCTAATCTCACTTAACATAATGTTTTCCAGTTGCATCCATTTCCCTGCAAAGAACATGATTTTGTTCAATGCCTTGCTGAAGTCAGCATTCAGCATATTAATGGGTTTGCCTTGCCTTGGTTATTATTTAGTGTGGTACACTGACTCTAATGATTATTAATTGGGTAATTAAATGATATTGAATTTTTACTCTTTCATTTTTAAATTTTTTTTTTTTTTTTTTTTTTGCGGCACTAGGGATTGAACCCAGGGGCATTCTACCTCCGAGCTACATCCCTAGCCCTATTTTTTATTCTTTATTTTGAAACCGTTCTCACTAAGTTGCGGAGTGCCTCACTAGATAGCTGAGGCTGGCCGCGAACCCGGATCCTCCGGTCTCAGCCTCGCGAATGCTGGGATTACAAGCGTGCGCCACCACGCCCGGCTCATTTTTAAATTTAATTATATTAAGAAATATTTCATTTGGTATGAATACAGAAAAATAGGAGCTCCTGGGAAAGGTAAAAGTGAGGAAATTAGAATTATATAGATTTTATTTTGATCCAAAAAATTTAAATAATCAAAAATTATTAAACAGCTATTGAATTGGAACAAACTGAAAACAATGTTTGATTTGTTGAGTTTTGTTTGGCAAGTTTTGTTAGGCAAAATATAAAATGATCTTTTGAAGGTTTTTAAAAATAATATTTTCAAAATTTATTATATCTTATAATTTACTATATTATAAATTCATGCCATATTTTTAAAATAATATTTTAATAAATCACTCTTGCATATTTTTTTCTTGGCTTCTCAATTTTGACTATTGACTTTTTATCACAGGATTTATAAAACAAAGTTTCAGTTCTTGAATATTATTTTGGAGATTATCTTATAAATTATATTTAATTTGCAGAGGAAGAAATTGTCAAGCAAGTAAATAGTGATAAATAAAAGCTACTATTTGCCTGACACTATTATAAATATTTTGGTACATGAATTAATTTTACTAATGCACTTAAAACCCACAGAATTTTATGGCATATGTACTATTTTAATCCTCATTTTACAGGTAAAAATACAAAATGAGGTTCATAAAACAAATTTGCTCAGTTCACCAGCTAATAGTTGTCAGATCTAGGATGTAAATACTACTTTTGTTTGTTTGTTTGTTTATATATTTTGTGGTACTGGGAATTGAACACAGGGGCAGTCTACCTCTGAGCTACACTCCCAGTCCTATTTTTTTTATTCTTTATTTGGAAACAGGGTCTCACTAAGTTGCAGAGGGCCTCACTAAGTAGCTGAGGCTGGCTGCGAACCCGGACTCTCCAGTCTCAGCCTCTCAAGTTTACAAGCGTGCACCATCACAACCAGCTTAAATTCTACTTTTATTGTGTAATTCTGTCTCATGACTACTGCCTTGGCTTTCACCTCACTGTTATAAAAGGATATGACTGAAACATCACTGAATACCAGGCCTGTGGAATCCAAGTATGACTCTCTTTTAAACTGTGAATATCACTCTCTAAACTCCAGAGGAAGCTTTACATGTAACCCTGATAACTTGTTGTAAAGTTTCTCCTCTTTTATCATAATAATATGAAGTTAATTTATTTATTTTTTATAATGCCACATATTCATGGAGTTCTATTATTAAGTAGAGCAGGGTTTCTGAACTCCAGTGGCACTTTTGTATTTTTGTTTGTTTGGGGTTTTTTTTGCCTGATAATTATTTGGGGTCAATTCTGTGCAATGCAAAATGTTTAGCACCAACCCTACCCTCTATCTGCTATATGCCTGTAGCATCCTGAAGATATGGCAACCAAAATGTTGTTCTGAGCCAAATATCTCCTGAGGGACAAAATTGTCCCCAGATGAGAATCACTGCTACAGAAAATTAGAATACAAGATCATATTTTCTCCTGATTCCCTGAAGGTGATTTCTATGCTTCTATATTCTTACAGCACCACCACATTTTGTCTTTTGGCAATTTTAGATGCGTATTAGATACAAATAAATTGTAGAAAAAAATGTTATTAGCACTTACAATATCCTTCTTCTAATTTTTCCCTGTATGAAGGTTACAGCATCTATATACAAGACCTAGTTTTTATCCACAATATCAGGTCAAGACAATTAAAAAAAAATTATCATGTATTGATCTATTTAAACTGGAATTCCTAGATAAATCTTACTATTAAGAGACCTTACCACTTTGCCTATTTTGTTATGTAATCTTTGATGGAAGTCATTACAGTTGGTAAATAAAATACAGTATATTTTAAAAATAAAAATACTTTCCATAAAATACCTTTTTAATCTTCTAACCAAGTGATTTCTCCTTAAGTTCACAAATAGTTACATATAATATTTATGCACAATGTTATTTTTCCCTTTTGATTAGGATTAGTACAACTAAGCATGATACAACTTTCATTATAGCACTTTGTTTTTATCTGCTTTTATTGATACATTATAGTCTAACATCATAATTTATGTCATATTGACATTGACATACATGCACACAGCACATGGTGCCGCCTCATCTTATAGCACTTTAGATCAATGCTACATCTTGTATTTCCCCTCTTTATGCTAAGATTTCATATTAATATTCTTATCCTTAATCTCTGTATTGTTACATAGAAATATAAAGATATTAAGTTGCATTTTTAATACATTTACTGGATTTTCCTCAGAAATAGTGGGAATCCACAGCAATGGTTTTCCTTTCGTATTTTTACTTTGATACCCAACATATTATTAATTTTTCTCTTTCCTAATGGCATCCACTTCTCTTTGGGGATTTAAGAATGCATATATATATACATTACATATAAATATATATATATATATATATATATATATATATATATATATATATATATATATATATTTTGAGGTACTGGGGATTGAACTCAGGGGCATTCTACCACTGAGCTACACCCCCAGCCCTATTTTTTATTCCTTATTTTGAAACAGGGTTTCACTAAGTTACGGAATGCCTCACTAGGTAGCTGAGGCTGGCCGCGAACCCAGATCCTCTGGTCTCAGCCTCCCAAATTCTGGGATTACAAGCATGTGCCACCAAGCCTGGCGAATATTTTTTATTATATCAGTGAATGTCTTGAAAAACATGTCCTCTCTGGACCCATGAGACACACTTTGCCTCTGCAAGCATTAGTAATTTTTGTCAGCATGATGGTCAAAAACAAAACAAAACAGAACAAAAACCCTATATCCTGTTCTTTGGTGCCATTTAAGCAACCAGCTGTTCTTTTCTCATATCTTCTTTTCTCTTCCAAAGATATGACCTTTATCTGGGAAAAAATATGAAAACACCACCTGGACTCCATCCCTTCAATTTCTACCTAATAAGTGAAAACCAGGGGAGACAGATCCTAGATTTTTCAAGCTCTAATAATAGTTTCATGTGTTTCACCCAACTATATAAAATATTAGTGAGGTTTTTTTTCCAATTTGGGGGGAATCTCTACTACATTCTAGTCATACTTTCCAAGAAGGTTGCTGCTTGGTTAGTCATGAAGTTGTTGTCTCTTGAAGAGAAATAACTAATTTTCATGTCTTCTTGCATGAATTCTTAAAATCTAGCAACATTTTTATTTCTAATTTTATGCAAAAATTAAAAATTATGTTTTCAAAAAACCTAGTTTTACTTTTGGTAGAAATATTTTAAATATGCTTTTATTGGTGTATTGTAGTCTCACATTATAATGAAAATCATGTTGACAGTGACATACATGCACACAATAATTGGTGAGCACCCTCTCTTGCCTTCCCATTTTCCCCCTTCCCAATACAGAATACTAAAATTGCCATTGGTAAATTTACATATGTACACACAGTCAATGGTAATATTTCCATTAATGAATCTCAATCTTTCCCCTCCCATTCCCTTAGACCACTTCCATGACTCCACTGAGGTTTCTTCTCCATTACCTAGCATACCTCTGGTATCCCATTTGCTCCCTAGTTTGCACATATTAGAGAAAACTTATGGCCCTTTGCTTTCTGTGACTGGCTAATGTCAGCTAACATAACATTCTCCAAGTCCTTCCATTTTCTTGCAAATGACATAATTTTGTTCTTCTTTGTTGCTGAGTAGAATTCCACTGTGTGTATCTTCCATAATTTGGTAGAAGCTACTGGAGAAAGGTGAAAGTCCAACACTCCAACATACAGGTACAGATGGAAACTTCCTCAACAAGATGCCCAAAGCTCAGGAAATTAAAACAAGAATTAATAAGTGGGATGGCATTAAACTAAAAAGTTTCTGCACATCAAAGGAAACCATCAAGAGTCTAAAGAGAAAGCCTATGAAATGGGAGAAAATCTTTGCCAGCCAGCTATCCATCTGATAAAGAACTAATATCTATAATACATAAAAAACTTAGAAGACTTTATTCTAAAACAAACAAACAAACAAGAAATGGGCAACTGAATTGAACAGAAATATTTTCATGTGTAATTGAGTTTCAGTGGTTAAAGAGAAATACACTAGCAGACTTTATTTTTGCAAAATATTGTGACACAATATGGGCTCTTTCTACCAATTGAGTAGGTTTTCTTGAAATCACTTCTCCCTTGCCTTATTTCCCACATCCCCTTCTAAATAGCTGGCCCTAGTAATTATTTAGTGGCACCTCTTGCTTTATTTGTTTAAAGCAGTTTTCCCAACTTATATTTGCAGCACTTAGCACTAGAGAATCTCTCAAACAATGAGACAAAGCCAGGCATGGTGGTGTACAATTGTAATCTCAGTACTTGGTAGGCTGAGACAAGAGGATCGCAGGTTTGATGACAGCCTCAGCAACTTAGTGAGGCCCTCTGCAACTTAATGAGACCCTGTTTCATAATAAAGAATAAAAACAGGGCTGGGTATATAGCTCAGAGGTAGAATGCTCCAGAGCTCAATCCCCAGTACCACAAAACAAAAAACAAAATAATGAGAAAAACTAACAGAGAGCCAATAGTTTTATGGCATTATACTTTATATTTGTCACTGCTATGTACATAACTGCTTTAAGAAATTGCTATCATTTTCATTTTTTCTCTTCTTAATTCATTCTGCAAATATTTGTACAGTGGCTATTATGTTTTTATCATTTTTCTAAACTCAGATGATTGGGTTGCAAACAAAACTGAACACACTCTGCTCCCATGGTGCTTACCTGCTAGGAAAAGAACACTGAGAGTAAAGTGTAACATACACAAAATTTTCCATAATGATGAGAACTATGTAGAAAATAAAACAAGGTAATATGAAGTAGAAAAGCGCCAGAGTTCCTGCATGCTTTGGAATTTTACCTTTAAGATAACTTGAATGGCTCCATCTTTCTGATGGCTTTTGCAAATGCCCTAGCATATTAATGAATACCACACATCCTCTGATTTAGTGACAGTCACGTCTCCTTCAGTAGCAGCAATTAATGGAGAAAATTTTGTTATGTTATGTTTATTTTTTACCACTCCTGAGAAGTATTTTACATATTGGAATAGATATAAAATTAATAATATATACAGATAGGCAAATATATCTCATACATATGTAGACCTAGGTAAATATTCTTTTCATAAAGAAAACAGATTTCAGTGTCAGAAATTAAAAAGACTTTGGTTTTCAGGGTAGCCACATACTAATTGTGAGCTTGAGTAAATTAGTTGAAACCTAGGTTTAATCATTTATAAAATAAAATTAATTCTCTCTATCTCATAGATTTGGAGTGAGGACAAAATGTAATGTCTAAGATTGTCTACTATAAAAAAAACAAGTTCACATAATACTATGGCAATATGTGAAGTTATTACTACCAATTTCACTAATGTGTATGGGAAAGGAGAAAGGGGTAAGGGTGGGATGTGGAGGGAAATGACACAAACAGCGATGTGCAAGTATCTTTTATCACAGTGAACCTCACACTATGATTTAGTGCAATGCACTAATAAAATAGTTTTTAAAAAGAAACAAAACAGAAAAGAAAAAAAAGTATAGTGAGGGTGTAGAGAAATAGGAAACATTGTGCCCTGTTTCTGATAGTGTAAAATTGTATAGCTACTATGGAAAATAGTATGATAGTTTTACAAAAATTAAAAACAGAATTACCATATGATGAAAAGTCCATTTCTATGTATAACAGAAATCAAGTTCTCAATGATATATATATCATATATATATATGATATATATCATATATAGCATTACAATAGCTAATATAGCTAATAAATAGAAGCAACTCCAGTGTCTGTCAACAGATTAATCAATAACTAAAATGTGGTATGTATGTACAATGGAATACTTTTATCCTTAAAATGGAAAAAACATTCTGACATATTCTACAACATAAATGAACTTTTAGAAAATTATGCTAAGTGAAATAAGTCAAGTACAAAAAAGACAGGTACTGCATGATTCCAGTTAATTTAGCTACTTATCATATTCAAATATTCAATATTATAGTGACAGAAAGTAAAATGGTAGTTGCCAGGGATGGGCTGGAGGGAAATTGTTGAATTATTGTTTAATGGGTAGATTTTCCTTTTACAAAATGAATATTTGTGGAGATGGATGATAATTAGGAATGTATTTGATGCCATTGAACTGCACACTTAAAATGGCTAAGAGGTAAATATGTGCATTTTACCACAATAAACAAATATTTTTAAAATGTAACATCTAATACACATAACTACATAGACAGTATGTGGAAGACAAAATACAAGCTACCTTTTATTTTTATACATTTGTGTTAATAACCCATCTTGTGCTAGAAAATCTTTAAACAATAATGTTTACTTATGGTAACACTAACACTCTGATTTCTTAGCACAATTCTAGATTCATAAATTTTATTTCATTTTTAACTACCAAGCCTGGCTTAATATCCCTTGGTTCTCTGTTTAAAAAGATGAGTAAATTATAGACACTCAAAATATATTGTGCTTTATATTTTGTTAAATAGGGCTTGCCGTTCCTGTCTTTTTGGCTGCGAGTACCACTTTCTGTGAAGGCAGTTTGGAGGTCAGATGCACAGCAATTTGAGACTCTTTCTGTGAAGCAATTATTGCCTTAGATGATTTTATCCTGCCTACCACTAATTTTGTTATAAAGAAGCAAACCTTTTACTGTAGAATATTCATCAGCATGTAGCATGGAATCATTAAGTATTTGAATTTATGGGACTGTATTGATAGACATACTGTGATAGTCGGCCAGATAGCATTAAGTGCAAGGAGTAAAGTCTAGAGTTTTTTCCACCCTCTCCTTATATATGGAAGCTCTCTTGCCAGTTATTTGTCTTTGTTCTCTTCACTTAAAATATAGAAAACAGCCGGGCGTGGTAGCGCACGCTTGTAATCCCAGCATTCGGGAGGCTGAGACTGGAGGATCCGGGTTCGCAGCCAGCCTCAGCTAACTAGTGAGGCACTCCGCAACTTAGTGACCCCGGTTTCAAAATATAGAATAAAAAATAGGGCTGGGGGTGTAGCTCGGAGGTAGAATGTCCCTGTGTTCAATCTCCAGTACTGAAAAAAAAAAAAAAAAAAAAATATATATATATATATATCAAATTCAAGAAAAATCTTCTAAGATCTGATCCTGGAAAACTCCAGTTAAAATATTTAAATTCCTGAATAACAAGTCTTCACACATTATTTTCTTAGCACATTATAAACAATGTGCTAAGAAAAAGTGAAGTTGGCATCATTTAAGGTCAAAGCAAAATTAACATTGAAAGGGGGAAATGAACAGTATTGAGGTGAAACATGAGTTAGTGCTTTGGCTACATGACACCTGAAAACAGAAACCCAGGGTGAGAAGATGTTCATTATCTTTAACATACACCAAACAAAAACCAAATGTGTGAAAAAATTTCTAGTGTCTTCAAATACACTATCAATTCAATTACACTCTGAAAAATAAAGTCATATTTTAAAGGAAGAAAAGAACAAATGGGCCTCTCTTTAACTTTTAGATAAGTAAAGAGAACACTGAGTTGTGGAATCCAATTGAATTTAATTTAATAAAGAAAGCCAAATTCTATATAAACTATCAAGTTAAATGAAGGGTTGGTGGCTGGCTTTGAAATTGTAAGTTAGACTAGGTAGTGCTTAAACTTATTTTTAGTACATTATATGGTTTTATGTTTTACTTTTTGCTGCTTATGAGCGCAACAGTTATTAGTGAAAAAAACAGGTTTTATTCTGAAAGATACATTTAGAATAAAAATAAATATATTCTCTAAGTTCACATTTCTATATCTCTCATAGCAAAACATTGTTTTTATAAGAGGCCAATTTTCAAGAGCAAGAATTTTATACTTTTAGGTGAAAAACATTAGTCATTGTGAAACATAAGCAAAGTCAAATTTCCTTAATATCAGCAACATCACAAGAAGTCTACTTAAACACAAGTTAATAACTTGCTCCTCTTGTGCTCATTGATTATGAGAAAGACGAAAGGAGGTGGGATCTGTCAGTGAGAGAATAATGAAGAATATATGCCTAAGCATTTCTATTTGCCAACTACAATATTCCCTGCTGATTATGTTGGCTGTTATGAATGGCTAATAAGATTAAAGTGAAGATCAAAATGAGATAAAAAATTTAAGATATTTGTCTCATTTTTTATGAAAATGGATAATGAGAATTTAAGAATAAAGGGGAAATGAGAGTGATCATTGCATTAGCATCCCATGGTTTGTTTACTTCAAAAATAAATAACACCAGTCCTCCTCTAAAGCTTGATTGATAAAAATCCTCATGTGGTGTTCTGAGTTTATCTCAAAGACCAGCCATAAATTCTCCTTAGTATGTCATCCTAGTTGGCAAGATTAAACCATTTTGACCTATTTTTACTGTTGCTTATTTGTTTGTAGAATAATTTCTAATATTAATGAATGTGTAGGCTCTAAAAAAGGTAAGATATATCATGTTTCTTCTGCCTTAGGACCTAGCATACATTTATTTTCTTTTTGTAGGAATTATGAGCTCTAAGAATTTCACTTAGACTGAAAGATAAGAATTTCTGAAGAGAATAAACTATGCAGTTTCCAATTTAAAATACTATAAATCCTTTTGGTGTCAATGTTACAAGATGCAAAGTCCTGAAGTAGACTTTATATTTTAATAACTACTGTAAAAATTGTACTGATCAGAGATTATGCCCTACTTGTAAACTTATGGTTTAGTGAATCCTGGCAGAAGACAGGAGACTCCTGGGTCAGAGACAAAGAATGGCATTACTCACCATGGCAGCAAGAGCCAGAGTATTACTGTGAGGTCCTCAGCATTCTAGTTTCCATTGGGCATGCTGCTGAGGGTAAAGTGATGCCACTTTGTCAGGCAGGTGGAGTATGTTAGTTTCTTGTGAAGGTCTTTAGATAAGCTGCAGAGATTTCAAAAAGAGGAGATTGTATATATAATTTAGAGCAGAAGTTCTTAAATTTTGATATCCAGACTAACAGCATCAACATCCCTAGGGAACTTGTTAGAAATACAAATTCTTTATTTTTTCACCCCTACTTACAGAATAAGAAAATCTAGAGTTGGATCATGGAAATCTATGTTTTAACAAGCCTCCAGGTGATTCTGTTACGCATTAAAGATTACTAATCATTAAGATAGAGAAAAATAGCACAAAAAGTGTAAATCATAAACTCATGAATATGGTTCTGTTTTTGTTTTATGAGATATTATTATTATTGCTAGAATAAATACCTCATACCAAGATTGAGAATAAATATTTTATATTTAGTCATACTTTTTTTGTGGTACTGAGGATTGAACTCAGAGGCATTTGACCTCCGAGTTACACCCCAAGGCCTATGTTTTATTCTTTATTTTGAAACAGGGTCTCACTGAGTTGAGGAGGGCCTCACTAAGTAGCTGAGGCTGGCTGCAAACCCGTATGCTCTGGTCTCAGCCTCCTGAGTACTGGGTTTACAAGTATGCACCACCATGCCCAGCTCATACATTTTCTTAACTCAGTAAATATTGAGAACTCATTAACTTTGAGATTATATATATAATATATAGCATATATAATCATATATACATGTTTCCTTAGCAATGGCTATGAAGTATCAGAATATTCAAGTACTTTTTTAAAATATCAAATAATGTTAACTTATAGGTAATACCAACATTTGAAACAGTTCCTTTCTACCCTTAGCTGAAAATTAGAATCGCCTGGAAAGATTTTTTTTTTTTTAACTTTTATGATTAAGTCCCATCTAAACTCAATTACATAGAGAACTATGGGAATTGTGATTCTAAGTTAACCAGGGGATTCTAGTACAAAAAGTATAGAATCACAGATGGTGAGTATTTTATTTAAATATATGAAATATCTTAATTGCTCAATTAGACTTTGAGCATATTCTGCAGTAAGACTCTAGTCACAGTATACTCGTGTTGCTAATATTATTGCAAATGCCACTAATTTCTAGATTTTTTTCAAATGAAATACAAATGGCTAATATAAAAATAGGTACTCTGGGGATTCCAATAAATATTTCTTGCTTCTTACATCACACACAAAAATCATTAAATTTCAGTATATTCAAGTATTTTGCTTCAGAATCTTTAAACACAAAATCAAGATGCATTATTTCTAACGATAAGACTTCTATTGAATTTTTCCCAAGTTCTTTTTTTTAACATGGTGCTAGAAGATGAAATAAGAAGGCGAGAAATAATATGAAATTATATTAACTAAACGGGGATTAACTTTCCAAAGGAAAATAAAAGTAATTATTTTAGGTACCTCTAATATATGACAACCACAAAACTTTAGCAGCAGGCAACAATTTATTAAGTGCATGAGTTCAACTGAGGCTCGTTCAGTTGATCTTTTTGGTCTCAAAAGGTCTGAAAGTTCTGAGAGTTTCAGAGTCAGTTAGCACTAGGATGGGAACCTGAGTATCTGTAGATCAATTGGCTGCAGGTTGAATTGATAAGCTCTGTTCCATATTCTTCTCACTTACCTCCACCAGCCCATCTTATTATGGTGAAGGTAGATGCAATCTCACATGGTAAAAGGGATGAATTAAATTTATGAGATTTCTTTTATAAGAACATTCATCCCTTATGACCTCTTCCCTTAAGCTTCTGCCCTTATGACCTAATCAACTCCTTTACTCACTTATCTTGAGTGTTATGGTTTTTATATATGAATTTTGGATCATGCAGACATTCAGACCATAACAGCATTTACCCCTCTCCCCAATTTATTCTCTTACTGCATGTAAAATATATTCATTCTATTCTGACAGCTTAAAAGTCTTAATTTGTCCCAGCATCAACTCAAAGGTCTAAGGCCCAGAGTCCCATCTAAATATCTTATAAGAAGATGTGGATGAGATTCAAGATATCGTTCCTCCTGAAATGAATTCCCCTCTAACTATAAACCTGTGAAATTAAACAAGTTATGTGTTTTCAACCTCCAACTAAAAACCTGTGAAATTAAACAAGTTATGTGTTTTCAACCTCCAACTAAAAACCTGTGAAATTAAACAAGTTATGTGTTTACAAGATGCAATGATAGGGTAGGCACAGGACAACATTTGTACTCCAAAAGGAAGAAACAGGAAAGAAGAAAGAAGTAACAAATCCTGAACAAGTCCAAAACTTTATAGCTAAATAATTTTCTTTCACTTGATGTCTCTGGGCTCACTGGGTGGGCCCCCATCTTCCAGAACCACTGGGCAATGGCCCTGCTCACACAAATTTGTTAGGTTTAGTTCATGCTGCAGCTTCCTTGGTTGGATTCACGTACCTGCAACTCTCGGCTGGAGGCTGGAAACACACACACACACACACACACACACACACACACACAGCTTTACTAGTCTGGAGTCATGGATGCTGCCCTGCTCACAATATCAGTTGACATTGCCCTAAAGCAGACACTCTGAGGTCGCCCTCACCTCAGTAGAACTTTTGTAATCTGAGGACCTGATGGTATTGATATCCCCAGTGTTATCTAAATTGATTTGCATGTGATTCATCCATTGTCTTGGACAGTAAGTTCTTGCTTCTGCTTAAATGACTGTCTAATATCCCAATTACCTGTGAACAGCACATGCCTTCCATTGAGATGACCAGTCTATATTAATCTTCTGATCAAACTAACTTCATTATACCCTGGATCTATCTGGAACATGCTTTCCCATTTTTATTCCAGTGTGGATAGGCTGAGAATCTCTAAAACTTTAAGTTCTGCTTTCTGTCTGAATAAAATTCCATGTCTAAAACATTTCTCTCTTCTAATATTTTACTATAAACCACTACAAGAAACCAGGCCGCTACTTCAAAGCTTTGCTTAGAAGTCTCCTTGACCAGATATTATATTTCCTCACTTATAACTTCTAACTTCCACAAAATACTAGGAAACAAATACAATTCAAGGAAGTTCTTTGATACTTTATAACAAAGATAAACCTTCTTTCATTGTCCAAACATGTGTTTTTCATGTGATTTAATCTCTCATGAGATTTAATCAAAATGGCCCTTGTCATCTATAATGCTTCTGCTCACAGTTCCCCTCCTCTCTTTTCAACTCATCACCTGAAATTAATGGTCAGCTCAATGCAGTGTATAATTTATCTAGCATGTACATAAAAATGTTCCAGCTCCTATCCATTGCCCAATTCCAAAGCTGCTTCCACACTTTTATGTATCTGTTACTGCAGCAATTCTACTTCTTGGTATTAATTTTTCATCTTAGTCCATTTGGGCTGCTCTAACAAAATATTATACACTTGCAGTTTATAGACCAAATAAACATATTTCTCACAATTCTGGAGAATGGGTACCAGTAGATTCAGTGTCTAGGAGGTGAACCCTTCCTGATTAATCCATATCACCTTCTCTCTGTATCTTCACATAGTGGAAGGGACAAGTTAGCTTTCTGGGATATCTTTCATAATCTCAATCTTAGGTCGCCACTGTCATCATATTATTAATTCCCAAAGGCATCACCTCCTAATACTATGATTGTGCATGTTAAGACTTCAACCACATACATTTGGGGGGAGGCAGAGATATTCAGGCCATTATATAATGTGACAAGCTCTTTTGTCTAGCTAAAAGAATTTGGCAAACATACTTTTTATTATTTTAGAAGTCTAAACAAGAGGTTCATAGACTTATCCCTGGTTTGATTTTTGTCCTTAAGCAATGTCTTAATTTTGCAGGTGTGAGAGGAGGCTGAAGATGAGAATAAGTTTTATTTTTCATGTCGGGGGCCGGAGGGCTGGTCAGAGCCAGAATTCACACTTTAAGGGAATTCCCCCTCAGCAGCCACAATGACAATGCAGAAAACAGGTTCTAGCTGCCATCCTGCCCTGGCCCTTACCTGATAAGGACACGGTCAGGCCTTGACCAATCATGCAAGCCCACATAAGCTTACCTGACCCCCCCGACCCCACCCCTCACCTCTAGCTACTTAAGCAGTCTTTCTTTTAATAAAAATTGAGGCTTGATCAGAATCCTGTCTTGCCTCCATTCTTTCGCGTCCCTTGTTTGTTTCATTCCTTTAGGTTAAGCTGCCTAGGTCTCCGTTCCCAACCCCCGCTGGCCGGGGCATTTCATTTTAGAAAATATACTATATAAATTCTGCTTGAATACTGACAAATGTTTTCTGAGTTTTTCCTTTGTTATCTGACTTTATAATATACATATGATGTATGCTACATTCTGCCTAAAATTCAGCTCTACCAAAGAGATTCTAAGATGGATCAAAGCATCATACATGCTTGCCATCACAATATTAATCTTCCTGGAGTATTGTGTTCTCTCTATATACACACATATACATACATATGTGTGCATTTATACACATACACACACACATACATGTACACATATGAACATATGCATATGTACATGTACACACATGCTTATACACATATGTGTGTGCATGTGTGTGTTTATTATTCACTCAATATACAAAGAAAGAAATCCTAATGATTATTTCTTATCATTGTGATTGAATTTGTGTGATGTATTACTTTGTAGGTAACAGGTACACAGACTCAAACTTTAAGGATGTTATTGTAACCTTATGGAAAACTATCGTGATTCTATAATTTCATTAATCTGACATAACTATATTGTTTTTAAAAAATAAACTAGTATTTTATTTTAAATTAATTTCCTTGTAAATAAAATGTGGTTATCAATCTCTCTTCACACATACAGAAATTTACATAAGAAGACTTGAAGTTACCCTGTTTTTTCACCCAGAAAAATTGAGAATATGTAGCAGAGAACAGCAGCTTTTTCTGTGGGAAGCATATTGAGGAAAATAAATTATATATGATCACATAAAAAATCAGGAAGTCGCCAGGCGTGGTGGCACAGGCTTGTAATCCCAGCATTTGGGAGACTGAGACTGGAGGATACGTGTTCATGACTACCTAGTAAGGCACTCTTCAACTTAGTGAGACCTTGTTTGAAATTAAAGAATAAAAAATAGGGCTGGGGGTATAGCTTGGAGGCAGAAAATGCCCCTGAGTTCAACCCCCAGTACAGCCAAAAAAAAAAAAAAAAAAAAAATCAGGAAGTCTGAATTTAAAATTCTGTTAGAAAGACAATCTAGGATTAGATGTTACTTCAATTCTTGTGAGGTTTGACTTGCCAGAATCATTCACCTATACCCCTTATATTTAAAACTAGTTCACATAAACCATTTACTTCACATAAAATAGCAATTAATCAGAGTAAGAGAATATATAAAGGTGGTACCACAGAGAATAACTTATAGTTCTCTCTTATTTATCTCACTATTAATTGGGGATTTTTTGGTTAAAAATTAATTTAAATTAAAAAATTATACATGTAGCCTGTAACTCCAATCTTTCCCTTAAGAAAAACTATGGACTCAGATAGCAATTTGGGTAAAAACTAATGTTAATTTTACATAGACTGTAGTGGAGAAAAAAGTTTTGGTAAGGTAATAACAAATCTTATATTTAAGCATCATTCAATTTATATTTTATACTTTCATTGGTACATTGTAATTATACATCATAGTGAGATTCAAAGCCATACAAACATACACGCATGCAGGTCTTGGTGTGGTTTTCTTCGGGTTCCATACTGCTACCCACCCCTCCCCAGACATAATAGTGAGATTGGAAGTGATAGATTCCTACATGGGCACAGCATAGTTTGAATAGTTTCTTTAATCAGTTCCTCCTTTTCTCTCCATCATCCTCTGCCTATCCCCCTTCACTATCCTACTAGTCTCTCACAATTATCTGTTCCCTTTTGTTTCCTATTTTCTCTCTAGCTTCCATGTATAAGAGAAACCATTTGACCCTTGACTTTCTGAGATTGGCTGATCTTACTGAACATAATATTCCTTAGTTTCATCCACTTTCCTTCAAATGACATAACTTTGTGTTTCTTTATTGCTGAGTAAAATTCCTTTGTGTAGTTATGCTACATTTTTGTTATTGAGTCATCTCTGGACAGACACCTAGGTTGGTTCCATAATTTGGCTATTATGAATTGTTCTGTGAAAAAAAACATAGGTATGCATGTATCAATATAGTATTATCAATATAGTATTATGACTGCAGTTCTTTTGGAATAATACCAAGGAGTGGTTATAGCTGGGTCATATGGTGGTTCCATTCCTAGTCTTTTGAGGAACCCCAATACGGGTATTCACAGTGGTTTTGATAATTTTCAGTCCCGACAATCATGTGTAAGGGTTCCTATTTCCCCACATCCCTACCACCATTTTTAATTATTTATATTTTTTCAATTAAAAATATTTAATTAGTTTTTTAAATTGTTGCAATGTAATCATACATCTTTGTTAGGTACAAGATGTTAAGGCATACATGCACACATTTCTCATTTAATCCTTCCCCAATTCCCGCCCCACTCTCTCGCCCTCCCTCCTTTTCAAGGTCAGTTGAGTGATTGACTTTGATATGTTTGTGAAAATAAATCAGGGGCATTAGGGTATTCCGCCTCTCCATCACCTTCAGTTAAGTCACCTTCTTTGCTCATCTAGGGTTTCTCCTTCTCCATTGAGAGTCCCTCTTACGTCTCACTTTCTCCCTAGCTTCTGCATATTAGGGAGACTATATGATTTTTTTACTTTTTGTGACTGACTAACCTCACTTAGCATAATGTTTTTAGTTCTATGCATTTCCCTGCAAATGACATGATTTTGTTCTTTATGGCTGAGTAAAATTCTATTGTGTACATATCCGATAGTTTTGTAATCCATTCATCTGTCAATGGATATCTTGGCTGGTTCCATAGTTTGGCAATTGTGAATTGTATGGCTAATATATATATATATATATATATATATATATATATATATATATATATATATATATATATATATATATGTATATATATATACATGCATTGGTCTGATAGTTTGGTTTCCATTCTTTTGGGTAGATACTCAGAAGTAGTATTGCTGAATCATATGGTAGGTTCATTCCCATTCTTCTGAGGATCCTCCATACTGCTTTCAAAAGTGGCTGCACGAATCTGCAATCCCATCAACAATGTATTATGGTTCCCACTTCTCCACACCCTCACCAGCATTTGTTGTTTGTGTTTTTGATGATTGCCATTCTAATTGGGGTTAGGTGAAATCTCAAGTTAGTTTTGATTTGCATCTCTCTGATTGCTAATTATGCTGAACATTTCCTCATACATTTATTGGCCATTTGTATTTCTTGTTTTGTGAAATGTCTATTCAGATCATTGCCCATTTTTTGATTGGGTTGTTTTCTTAGTTGTGAGTTTCTTGAGTTCTCTATATATTCTAAACATTAGTCCTCTACCGGAGGAGTAGCTGGAAAATTTTTTCTCCCATTCTGTGGGCTCTCTGTTGAGATTCTTGATAGTTTCCTCTGCCACACAGAAGCTCTTCAGTTTAATGCAAGTCCATGTATTCATCTTCCTTTGATTCACTTGTGCCTTTGGGGTATTGTTGAGAAAGTTTTTACCTGTGCCTATGTATTGAAGTGTTGGCCCTATGCCCTCTTCAAGTAGCTGCAAGATCTCTGGCCTGACATGCAGGTCTTTGCTCCATCTTAAATTGACTCTTGAGCAGGGTGAGAAAGTGGGATTTATTTCCATTTTTCTGTATATGGTTAACCAATTTTGATAAACCATTTGTTGAAGAGGCTATCGTTTTTTCTAGTGTATTTTTTGTCTCCTTTGTTAAAAATCAATTAACTTTACCTGTGCAGATTTGTTTCTGAGACTTCTATTCTGTTCCATTGGTCTATATCTGTTTTTGTGCCAATACTATACTGTTTTTATTACTGTGTCTCTGTAGTATAATTTGAAATCAGGTATTGTGATGCCTCCTGCATGGTTCTTGTTGCTAAGAACTATTTTTACTATTCTGTTTTTTTTTTTTTGTGGTTCCAAATAAATTTAATGACTGATTTTTCTATGTCTGTGAGGAGTGAGCTTGGTAATTTAATGGGTATTGCATTGAAACTGTAGATCACTTTTGGGAGAATGGCCATTTTGATGATATTTATTCTGCTTATCTAAGAACATGGAAGATCTTTCCATCTTCTAAGATCTTCATCAATTTCTTTTTTCAACTTTTTATAGTTTTATTATAGAGGTCTTTTACCTCCTTGGCTAGGTTTATTCTTAAGTATTTTATTTTGGGGGGTGCTATTGTGAGTAGAATTGTTTTCTGGATTTCTTTTTCAGTGGATTTGTGGTTAGCATACAGGAAAGCTTCTGATGTTTTTAAGACTGATTTTGTATCCACTTTGCTGAATTTGTTGATCAGTTCTATAAGCTTTCTAGTTGACTTTGTTGGATCTTCTGAGTATAGTATCATGTCATCTGCAAAAAAATGATAGTTTTAGTTCTTCTTTTCCTATTTTTACACCTTTGATGTCCTTCTCTTGCCTTATTGCTCTGGCTAGAGTCTCAAGTACTAAATTGAGCCAAAGTGGTGATAATGGACATCCTTGTCTTGTTTCTGTTTTTAGTGGGAACTCTTGCAGTTTTTCATCATTTAATATAATAATGGCTCTGGACCTATTGTATATTTCCTTTATGATGTTGAGGTATGTTCCTTCTATTCCGATTCTCTGAAGGGCTTTTAGCATGAGTAGGTGTTGGATTTTTCAAATGCTTTTTCAGCATTTATTGAAATGATCATGTGATTTTTGTTTTTGGTTCTGTTTATGTGGTGATTTACGTGGATGATTTTCCGTATGTTGAACCAGTCTTGCATCCCTGGAATGAAACTGACTTGGTCATGGTATATAATTTTCTTGATGTGGTTTTGAGTATGCATTGCTAATATTTTGTTTAGCAGTTTTGTGTTTAAGGTCATCAGTGATATTTATTTTCTTGAGCTGTCTTTATTTGGCTTTGGTTTTAATGTGATGTTGGTTTCATAGAATGTGTTTGGGAGACTCCCATTTCTGTATATTTCATGGAATAGATTGAGGAATATTGGAATTAGCTCTTCTATAAAAGTTTTATAAAATTCACTTGAAAACCATCTGGCCCTGGGCTTTAGTTTGATGATGAATTCTTTATGGCTGTTTCTATCTCTTTAATTGCTATTGGTCAGTTCAAGTTTTCTATATCTTCTTGATTCAATTTAGGAAGGTTGTATGTGTCTAGAAATTTGTCAGTTTCTTCTAGATTTTCCATTTTGTTGGAGTACAGTTTTTCAAAGTAGTTTCTGAGGATCCTTTGTGTTTCCACACTGTCAGTGGTAATATCCCCTTTTTCATCTCTTATTTTGTTAATTTGGGTTGATTCTCTCTTACTTTTGATTAGGTTGGCTAATGGTTTATCTGTCTTGTTTATTTTTTCAAGAAACTAGCTTTTGGTTTTGTCGATTTTCTGTTTTTTTTTTTTTCTCTTCTTCATTAATTTTTGCTCTGATTTTCATAATTTCCTGTCTTCTACTGGCTTTGGAATTAGACTCTTCTTGTTTTTCAAGGGCTTTGAGCTGTGTCATTAGATTATTTCTGTTCTTTTTATGTGGGCACTCAGTGCTACATCTTTCCTCTTAGTACTGCATTCAAGGTGTCCCAGAGGTTTTCATATGTCATGTCTCTGTTTTCATTGGTTCCTATGGATTTTTTCTATTTCTCCCCTTACTTGTCCTATGACGCATTCCTCATTTAGCAGTGTCGTATCCAGTCTCCATGTGTTTACATGGTTATTCTGGGTCTTCTTAGAGTTGATTTCTAGTTTCATTCCATTGTGTTCTGAAAAGACACAGGGAATTTTGTTACATTTTTTAATTTGCCAGTGCTCACTTTGTAGCTCAGAATTTGATCTATTTTGGAGAAAGTCCCATGGGCATCTGAGAAAAATGTGAATTCTGTTGTAGTTGGGTGAAATACTCTGTACATGTCTAATAGGTACATTCAGTTTATGGTAATTTTTAGGTCTGAGGCATCTTTACTGGCCTTTTATCTCAAAAAATCAGTCTAGTGAAGTGAAAGGAGTATTGAAGTCTCCCAGTATTATTGAATTTGGATCTATATGTGACTTTATATCATGAAGAGTTTGTTTTATGAAAGTGGCTGCACCTATGTTTGGGGCATAAATGTTGACAATTGTTATTTCCTCTTGCTCCTTTTACTAGTAAAAAATTACCTACTTTTCTCTTCTGATAAGCTTAGGCATGAAGTCTAATTTATCTGATATCATAGTCACTGCTCCTACTTGTCTTTGAGTTCCATTGGCATAGATTACCCTACTCCAGCCCTTCACTTTTAGTTTGTGGGAATCTTTGCTTGTAAGGTATGTTTCTTGTAGGCAGCATATAGATGGATTCTGGGATTTAATCCATTTTTTCAACTTATGTCTTTTTATTGGAGAATTAAGGCCATTTATATTTAGTGTAACTATTGAGGAATGATTTTTAATTCCTAACATTTTGAGTTTTGACTTCTGTTTGAGGTAGTGTTTGTTCTCTTTGCTTAATTGTTTGCTTCCTGGAAATTATTGTATCTCTGGTTCTGATGTTTAGTTTTTAGTTCTTCTTTGTATTAATCTCTGAGTATTTTCTCTAGTGGTGGTTTGGAAGAATAAATTCTTTCAGTTTATGTTTTTCATGGAAGGTTTTTATTTCCCAGTCATTTTAAGAGATAGTTTTGCTCAGTAGGAGAATCTTGGCTGCAAGTTATTTTCTTGCAGATTTTGGAATATGTTGTTCCAGTCCCTCCTGGCTTTCATGACTTGATTTGGGAAGTCTGTAGTTATTCTAATTGGTTTGCCTCTAAACTGGATTCTCTAAGTTGCCATCTTGGGCTCCTTCTATTATTTTTATTCTTAATGATTGCCATTCTAAGTGGAGTTAGATGGAGTTTCAGTGTAGTTTTGATTAGCATTTCCCTGATGACTGATTATAGCCAGCTTATTTTTGACAAAGGAGTCAAACACATGCTGGATCAAAGACAGCTTTTTCAATAAGTGGTGCTGAGAAAACTGGATATCCATATGTAGAAGATTGACATTGGTCCACAATCTTACCAAGAACAAGAGTCAAGACAGGCCAATAACCTAGAAATTAAACCAGAAACTTTTCAATTACTAGAAGAGGGCATAGGGAAAACTCTACAACATATAGACATTGGTAGAAACTTCTTCAATAAGACACCTAAAGCTCAGAAAATAAAATTAATATCCAATAAATTGGAGATCATGAAGTTGAAAAGCTTCTGCAAAGCAAAGGAAAGCATCTAGAGTCTGAAGAGAGAGCTTACAGCATGGGAGAAATCTTTGCCAGCTACTTTTCTGATAGAGAACTAATATCTAGAATAGACACTTTTTGTATTTTTATTGGTGGATAATAGTCTCACATCATAATGTAGTTCGTGGTGACAGTGACATACTTCAGGGTTCTGAGAATGTATTTATTGTAAAAAGAAGAGTTCCTAACTCAAGATAGTGTAACAATTTTATGTATATTAGATATGTCTTAATTTTACAGGTTTTAAGAACTGATTATATTTCCTTCTGCTTTACAGCTGAAGCGATCCTTAAGCATAGTCACTGATAGTCAGATAATTATCTTTTAAATTTAAGAGTCTTACAGTTTTACAAATGACTTTAATATCATTCAAGATATCATTTTTAAATGTGGGGTCACCATTATGGTAGATGATAATGCATACCAATTTTTCTAGGAGAAACCAATTTATGGCTGTTTTGGCATCCCATTCAGTTTATCATTTGCCTTTGATATTTTTAATTGATATAGTGTTATTGGTACAAGCCAAAAAGGGTTCAGTAGGCCATCAGCATTCACTAGTCACTTCACTTATGGCCTCTGTCTATTTTCCAGATCTCATCTTCTTATATTATGTGTTAAATAAATATTTTCTATATGATTTTGTTATATTAAAATATTTCAAATACTTAATTACAGGCTGCCTTGCAGTATTTTATTTCCACTTATCAATTAGTTAGCTCATATTAAATTATTTAAAACATCATATCCATCTGACATTCCATGATAAAAATGAAGAGATATTTAAGATTTTTACTGCAGGTACTCATTAGTATGGAAAAGTAAATTATCCTGGTTTTACTTTCTCTTATTTTAAAGTGAGGTATTATAGTAGTTAAACTAGATAAAGCACTTGAACTATTCTTAACTTCAACTGAAACTTTGGCTAATTCACTGTTTCTATGGTCTAAAAGTCTTCAGAAAAGGAACATAATACAAAAATATTATACAATATGGTGTACTTCATTAGTAGAATATTTTTCAAGGACAGTTGCTCTGAAAGTCGTTGTTTTTTAACATTTGTTGAATTTTTTTTTAAACCGTCAGCTATTCTCTTTATCACTTGATTACTTGGACCCACAATAGAACTGGAAATAAAGAAATTTGAAAAAAAAAATTGTGGAGGGACTGAGAATTGAACCCAGGGATATTCTACCTCCAATCTACACCCCAGCTCTATTTTTCATTCTTTATTGTGAAACAGGGCCTCACTAAGTTGCTCTGGCTGGCTGGGGCCTCACTAAGTTGCTGAGGCTGGCTTCAAACCTGTAATCCACCTGTCTCAGCCTCCCAAGTGCTGGGTACTGAGGTTACAAGTGCGCACCACCAATCCTGGCAGAAAAATTATTTTTATTAAATTATTATACCTATAATCATTATACTGTATATGTAGGTTTTTTGTTTTTGTTTTTGTTTTGCAGTACTGGGGATTGAACCCAAAGGCATTCTACCTCTGAGCTACACCCCCAGTTCTATTTTTTATTCTTTATTTTTGAAACATGGTCTCACTAAGTTCTGGAGAGCCTCACTAAGTAGCTGAGGCTGGCCGTGAACCCAGATCCTCCAGTCTCAGCCTCCCAAGTACTGGGATTACAAGCATGTGCTACCATGTCCAGCAGGATATTTAATTTATAATGTTTGACACTCAAATCTTATGCTTTTTCTATTATTATTTGTCATTATAAGCTAATAGAAATGTCTGGACATTGAAAGAGTTAATGCAGAAAGTGATCCAGGTCAATTGAAGATTTTTTTTTGTTTTTTAGGGGGGAGAGGATTACAATTAGAGAGGTTTGGGAATCAAATCCATAATTCAGTTCTTAATAGTGCTTGAAAAATGGAAGTGATATTCCAAATACATAAATGCCTTTAATTAGGCCTCTGATTTTCCAGTGGCAAAACTGCTGATCTCTTGAACACTCTATTGATAACCATCTTAAAGCTAAAACAGGTCAAAATTTGCCACACAATTTTTTTGGCAGTATTCCAGTACACGCATTTTTGAAATGTAGAATATTGACTTTTATTTCTCCTCCTCTGGGTAGTAATAGAATTTGTAGCATTTGAGAAATGTGCTATGTTTCTGTCATTCAGAATATTCATGTCACCTTTTTTAAATTTAACTCTACTAAAGAAAGCAAATATGGTCATTCTGTTTCCATTTGTAAAAATAATTCTACAGAGCAACACAGTTGTATGATTTCTTTTCCTATTCTTAGTATATAGTTCTTTCTATTTTCTAATTTCCTTTCCTCCTGTTCTTGCAGGCATGCCAGAAAACCAGTAATGGAAATGTATTAAAATGGTGGATTTATATGAATTATATCCTAAACACTAAAATTGCATTTCCCTGAGTTGTTTTTACTAGTAGATTTATAGATAGTAGGTTCCCTCTGTGGCAGATGTGCCCTCAGGTCTGCTGAGTACCACTGCCTTATCTCCCATATAGATGCAGTTCACAAAGCCTTCAGCAGAATCTGCATAAAAGTGCACTGTTACCTCAAGTCAAAGGAGGATTTTTTTTAAAGTACTTTGCTATCTGCTGATAAAGGAATTCTAAGACTTTAAATTTTGCATTATTTATGTACTACACAGTTCATGAAGAAAATGATCTGCCATAGTATTAAGGATGAGATAATAAATTCTTTAGCTTTAAGGTAACAAAATGAAAAGGCAGTGACCTTTAGCTAATAATCTCTTGCAAAAAAAAAAAAAAAAAGGTCAATAACTGTCAGAGAATAATACAGGCAAGTTTTTTCTATTACTGAATAAAAATCTAACTTTGAAAAGGTTTTATTTTGTGCTTTCTCATATCAAAAATGGCTCTAAAATTATTGTTAATCATAAAATCTATAGTTGTACATTGTTTAGTGACCAAATGTAAGACATAGGATGCTAACCTACAGATATTATCCAAATATTTGAAAGCATAGACCATGAACCAGAATTTTATTACAACTCAGTCAAGTATTGATTACAGAACTTCCATCAACACATAATATTTGAATAATGTGGCACAGGATATTGGATATTAAAAAGCAAAACTACAAGTAAGATAACCATAAAAATTTGAAGATAGGACTGAAACTCAAGAATAATTTAAAGTTAGGAAAGAAAAGATAGAACACATCAATATTAATCAACAATTTAGGAATTTATGAGCTCTTATTAAAAGCAAATGTATGTTAAATTCAATTTCCTCCACATCAAAAGAAACTTTCTATTTCTAAAGCAATAGTTATAAATCTGTTTCTCATTCTCTACACACACACACACACACACACACACACACATTCTCTCTCTCTCTCTCTCTATATATATATGTGTGTGTGTGTGTGTGTGTGTATCAACATTATTTTTAAGTTTCAAACATTTAATGCTATTTTGAATTTTTTGAAGATTTAAAGAGGTCTGTCCTCACACACACATTCACACAGAACTTTATGTAGTTATTTAAGTGGCAAGCCATGTCACATGAACTCCTATGCAGCCTTAGAAAAAGAGTGGGAGTGAAGTGCCAGAAGCCATAGAATAAATGTCATTTTCTTCTAGACAATGCATCGATCCTTTTAGTCGGGCTCATCTACTTTCTTTTGTAGCATTCATTAAGATCACATCTGTTCACAATGAAGTCAGTTACTTTGACTTGCAACTTCAGTCAAAATAACATGGTTTTGCAGTGACAGAAAATAAATATATTTAGATCCTTGTTTAACTTTCAAGTCTCATCTACTATCTATAAAGTTAAAGGGACCTCACATATCAAACACAACATTTACAAGAAAACAGTACACAAATATTTGAAAGACATAAAAATAAATACTACTAGCCATCCAAAATAGGCTTTTAAGTATAGATAAACAAAAAATTCAGTAGTGAGTATAGTACCAGTTGCCATAAAAGGTGAAAATTATTTGGATTAATATGTTTTTGGTTGGTGCAAGAAAGTCTTTATCTTGCACTGAATTTAGATGGAAACTTACTGAATGAGTCCATGGTTTAGGCTTTTTCAGATATACTATAGTATATGAAATGGTTAAGATTCTCTTTCTTTTGCAAAGATAGAGAAGTTCTCAAAATGCTAGGTAGCAAGCACATCTATCTGAAACTTTGATTTATAGCATACTAAGATCCTTATAAGCTATTAGCGTTGGCATCAGAGTCAGTGTTTAAAGGGAAACAGAAAAAAAAGGCTATAGTATTTAAGTCAGAAACCACTATTTATTTGCTAGACATGGAAACATACACTAGTGAAGAAACTCACTAAGACATTCTTTGAGGAAAACAAAAACAAAAGCAAAAGCAAAACAAGGATGCTTCCTGAGAGAAAGAAAGATATTCACAGTGTATGCTATAGTATTTAAGTCAGAAACCAATGACTATTTATTTGCTAGACATGGAAACATACACTAGTGAAGAAACTCACTAAGACATTCTTTGAGAAAAAGAAAAGCAAAGGCAAAAGCAAAACAATGATGCTTCCTGAGAGAAAGAAAGATAGTCACAGTGTATGATTATTAAGGTTCTATTGTGACTTGGACAGGGATGAACAATCCCACAAGTCTGCACTTATTTATTGCAAATATCATTATTTAGTATAATCAAATAATTTTTCACTAGGATGGGTGAAGACTCTCCTTGTATTGCAGTGGCTCAAAGTTCTTACTAGTGTGGCCTATGACCAGAATTAATTTTGATGTCTCTGAAGTAAGTGTCCTTACAAGTTCTTTTATACAAAGAACCTAAAGAAGCAGATCTTCAAAGGCTGATTTTGCATAAAAGCAGTTAGAGACTAGCCATGTTTGAGCAAAAGCAAACAAAAACAGTAGAGTCTTGGAGATCTTCTAATGTCAGAAACAGCAAAGTACAGGCAAAGGCAAGGAGGAACAAAGACATAACAATGTTCTTCCAAAGGAACTGGTGTAGACAGAGTTCTACTGCAAAGAAGTTACTTTAAAGCCCAGAGCCCATTCCTAAAGCAATGCCTACACTGATTAAAAAGTCCTCTTGCTGGTCCTTGATAAATTTTTAGAATATAAACATTTAATTTTGTCAAGAAAAACTCTGATAGGAACTAAAAAATATAACAAAGTTGTGTGTGTACATACATGTTTCCTTCTAATAATTTTCTCATTTCTAGATTTCATATGTAGTCATCAAAATGTTTATTAAATCAAATGTCTTTATTTCTTCTGGAATGTGTTTTAAATATGAAAGGTGACAGAGATCTAATTTGATTTTCTGTGGGACAGTCTGTTGAAAAACTTAACCTGTTAAAATCAATGTTTTGCATTATTGAAAAAATCTTATACATATTACAATGTGTTTCTGGATTCTCTTTCCTACAACTTTCTAGATCTTTCTGTATATCACATTGATTTTATTTAGCACTTTAAATATAATTACAGATTTACTAAGGCATACCTTTTAACTTATTATTCTATCCCTATTTTCCAGCTAAAATTGAGTAACATTTGTAGGGTGTATTACTTGTATACAGTAAATACATTTTTTGATAGTTATTAATTCATTCATATACTATTTTAATATTTCAATGATGATGTCTTATGGGTTTCTGTTTGTAAAACTTGTGCTTAAAATTTACATTTTAATATATGAAATTATAATTTTAATGCTCTTTTAATTCTCATAAAATTAATTAGAATATTTAAATATTTTCTACTGCTGAATATTGCTTAAATATTTTTCAAAGTTCTAAAACTTCATAGTTTGTGAGGTAGAACTCTATTGTGGAAACTGTCAAGTGCTAGTGTCTATTTTGCAATTGACTTTTAATCATCTTCCCATTGTTTAAGGTCTTAAAGTGTCTTTCAGTCTCTTGGGTATATTTTACTAGTTTAAATTTAACTAGAAAACCAGCCATTTTCTAACTTTTTTTTCCCTTTATTCCTTCTGATCATGTCATGTGTAGTTTACTTATTTTTTCTTTTTCTTTTTCTTTTTTTTTACTTTTACTGGTGCATTGTAGTCTCACATCATAATGTACTTCATAATGATAGTGGATGGGCTTTCCCCAGGCTTCATCCACACTCCTCCTTCCTCACAAAATATTTAAATTGGAATTGGTATTCTCACATATGTACATAACTTTCAGTGGGAGTGGTTGCTTCATTAATTCTCCCTCTCCATCCCACCCTCCCCAAAACCACCTGGCTCTACTGGTGTTTCTCCTCCATTGTCTAAAGTTCCTCTTATATACCTATTACTCTCTAACTTCCACATATGAGAAAAAACATAACCCTTCACTTTCTGTGACTGACTAATCTCACTTAATGTAATGTTCTCCGGGTCCAACTATTTTCCGGCAAATGACATCATTTTGGTCTTTTTTTAAAAATTATTGAGTAGAATTCCATTGTGTGTATACCATAATTTTGTGAATTGTGCTGCTATAAATATGGATATGCATGAATTACTATCTTGATTTCAGTCCCTTTGGAAAGACACCCAGGAGTGGTATAGATGGATCATATAATGAATCCATTCCCAGTTTTCTGAGGAATTCCCATGATGATCTCCATAACAGCTTCACTAATTTGCAATCTCACCAACAATGAATAAGAGTTCCTATTTCCCTACATCCTCACCATTGTTTATTGTTGTTTGACTTCTTGAGATTGCCAGTGTAATTGGGGTTAAAATCTCAGTGTATTTCAATTTGTGTATCCCTGATTGCTAATGATGTTGAACATTGTTTATGTATGTATTGACTATTTGCATTTCTTCTTTTGAAAATTGTCTATTCAGTTTATTTTTTGATTGGAATGCTATTTTTAGTATTAAGTCAAAGTAATTTGAATATTCTAGATATTAGTCTTCTATCAGGTAAACAACTCAGTCATAAATTTCATATAGAAAAAAAAAAGACCCATAATAGCCAAAGCAATTCTCAGCAATAAGGAACATGCATCAGGCATCACAATTCCTGATTCAAAATTATACTACAGAGTTATAGTAATAAAAAACACATAGTATTGGCACAAAAACAGATATATAGATCAATGGAACAGAATAGAAGTTTCAGAAATATATCAATACACTTATAGCCAATTTATTTTTGACAAAGTTGCCAAAAACATGATGGAGGAAAGATAGCCTTCTCGGCAAATGATGCTGAGAAAATTGATTATCCATTTGTTGAAAAATTGAATTAAACCCTTACCTCTCAGCCTGCACAAGAGTCAACTCAAGATGACCAGAGACTTTGAAATTATTTGAGGAAAGCATAGGTTTAAGACTTCAACATATAGTCGTAGGTAGAAACTTCCTCAATAAGATCCCCAAGCTCAGAAAATTAAAATAAGAATTAATATATGAGCTCTCATTAAAGTAAAAATTTCCTCTCATCATAGGAAACCATCAAGAGTCTGAAGAGAGAGCCTACAGAATGGAAGAAGATTTTTTTTTTAAATTATATATACACGCATACATATTTTTGATGGTGGTACTGGGTATCAAACCAACCTAGAATGTTTTAGGCAAGTGTTTTAACACAGAGCTAAATCCTCAGCACCCTCTTCATTTTTTTAAAAGAAAAAAAATGTATTCACCCAATTTTTGTGCTGTGGTTTATTCTTTCCTATTTTGTTATCATCAGTCATATGCTTACTAACCTTTTTCCCTTTGGTGCATTTTAAAATTATTATTATTATTATTATTTTTTTTTTTTTTTTTGCGGTACTGGGGATTGAACTCAGGGGCATTCTACTTTTGAGCTACACTCCCAGCCCTATTTTTTATTCTTTATTTTGAAACCGGGTCTCACTAAGTTGTGGAGTGCCTTACTAGATAGCTGAGGCTGGTCTCGAACCCGGATCCTCCGGTCTCAGACTCTCAAATGCTGGGATTACAAGCATGCACCACCACACCCGGCTCATTTTTAAATTATTTAACTGAGTAATTTTTTTAAAAAAATTTAGTCACGGTACTTACTAATGAAAGCACTTACACTATACATTTTCCCATAGATACAGATTTTTCTGGGACTCAAAACAATGACAATGATGCATGCCACTCTTCATTGATTTCAAAATAATTTTGAACTCTTTATTTTCTACTTCAAAACAAATGGTATGTAATAAGATGCTTAATTTTCAGACTCAAAAATTTAATTGTATTTGACTATAACCAGAGATTAAGTCTACAAACTATAAATTATTTCACTTGATTAAGATATATTGTTCATCTCATAATGATTTTCAGTACTTTACTAATTGTGTAGAAGTAGAAACCTTATTAGATATATAAAATACAAATAGCTTCTCCCATTTTCTGACTTGTTTTTCATTCTCTTTTTTTTTTTTTTTTTTTTTTTTTTTTTGCGGTATTGGGGATAGAACTCAGGGGTATTCTACCTCTGAGCTATATCCCCGAGCCCTATTTTTTATTCTTTATTTTGAAATCGAGTCTCACTAAGTTGCGGAGGGCCTCAGTAGGTAGCTGAGGCTGGCTGTAAACCCAGGTCCTCAGGTTTCAGCCTCCCAAATGCTGGGATTACAAGTGTGTGCCACCACGCCCGGCTCATTCTCTTCTTTTTAATGACTTCTTTATTAAACTTCTTATTTTGGAATAATGATAGGTTCATGGGTAACTGTATGAATAATAGACATTTTATCTCCTCTGCAATCACTTTCTCCCAATTGTAATATCTTGTAAAGATTATAAAATAATATCACAACCAGAATATTAATTTTGATATAGTTTGATAAGATACAGAACAGTTGCAACACTACAAATCTTTCTCATTTGTCCTTATGTAGCCACACTCACTTCTCTCCTTTCTCTGTCTCCTCCTTAACTATTGACAATCACTAATTTCTATTCATTTTACAGAATTTTTGTATTTTCAAGAATGTTAGATAAATATAATCATAGTATGTAACTCTTTGTATTTTTTTACTTAGCCTTATTCTAATTCTCTGAATATATACTGAGGTCACTATATATATATATATATATATTAATATTCTTTTCTATTGTTGAGCAGCATTTCAAGATATGGTTGTATCACAGGTTTTTAAAAAAAATACACTGATTGAAAGAAATGTGGGTTGTTTCCAATTTGGGGCTATTAAAAATAATACTGATACAATTGTCCCTGTATAGGGTCCTTGTGAACAATTATCATTTGTCTCGGATAAATGCCTAGGAGTGAAATTGCTGTGTTATATGATTATATTTTTTAAGAAACTTCCAAATGGTTTTCCAGAGTGGATTTATCATTTTACATCCCCATAACAATGCATGAATGGTCTAGTTTATCATTCTTGAGAGTATTGCATGTTGTCAGTATGATTTACTTTAGCTCTTTTTGGTAATTATATAGTGATATCTAACGGTGATTTAATTTCCATTTCCCTAATGGTGAAAGAAATTGAACACTTTTTTGTAAGTTCTTGCGATTTATTTAAATTTATAGATTGTCATTTATTTTATTTTAATTTTTTGGTGCATTGTAATCATGCATCATTAGAAGGTACAGGACGGTAGAGTCATACATAACATATTATGTGTGAATGTGTGTGCATGTTTGGTTTTTCCTTTTTTTGCATTTTTTTTACTGTCTTCAGTGTAAAATGTCTTTTGATGTCATTTAACCATTGTATGATTGGATTTTTAATTTTCTTCTGTTGAGTATTGAGAGTTCAATATATGTACTAATTACAGTCATATTTGTGATCTGCCAATATTCTTTCTCATTCTTGTTTACTTTTTCATCCTATCAAGAAGGTCCATTCAGAGAAAAAAAATTAGTTTTGATTAAGTTTTATTTGTTTTCAGGTACTACATTTGTGGATTATGCTTCTTGTTCATAGTCCAAGAATTTTTTTTTCCTACAATTAAATCTCAAAGACATTATCCCCCTGTTTTTATTTAAAAATATATATGATTTTACATTATATACTTCAGTTCAAGATTCTCTTGTATCATGTGTTAGAAATATGCTGAAAATCATTTTTTGCCTTCTTCTTATAATGGCACTTCTGTATACATGTAGGGATCCCCTCAATAATTCAGGACAATCTATATCTCAAGATTTCTAACTTAATCACATCTGAAAAGTCCCACTTGCTATATATGCTTATCTTCTATGTTATAAGGGACTAAAATCTGAATACTTTATGGTATCCTTAGAATATGATTTTTATGCCATTAACTCATTTTGAGTATTACAGTTCAATGATTTAAGTAAATATAAAAAGCTATGCAGCTCTAATCACAGTCTTGCTTAAATAATTTAACCCTAATTTTCAGTTATTCTCTTATCACTCCTGGCACCAGACAACCACTAATTTACCTTTTGTCATTATAGATTTGAATATTTCATGTATGTACATTTCATATAAGTGGAATCATACAATATGTGTTATTTTGTAGGAAGCCTCTTTCATCTAGCATAATCTTTTGAAGTTGATCTATGTTGTATTAAGTATCTGTAATTTGCCCTTTTTATTAATAATATTCCTTTCTGTAGACATGTTGCATTTTGCCTACCTAACTTACCGTTAATGGGAGTTTTAGTACTTTTCATTTTTGACCACTAAAAATCTTAGGAACACTTTCTATACAGGTCTCTGTATATACATATGATCTTATTTTTCTTTAGTATAAATCTAGGACTGCCATTACTGAGTCATATCGTAATATATTTTTAACATTTTAGAAAACTTCCACAGCTGTTTTCCAAAATAGCTGCACATTTTACATAGCAATGAGTAACACGTGAGAGTTCCAGTTTCTCTATATCCTTCACAAAACTTGTTATTACTTGTATTTTTTATTATAGCCATATTAGTGGAAATGGATTTAATCTACACTTCCTAGTGGCAAATTATTTTAAGCACACTTTCATGTGCTTATTGAATATTTCATGTACCCATCTGTGAGATTTTATTCAAATAATTTGAGCATTTTTAATAATTTGTCTTATTTATCTGTAAACATTACTTATATGTTATAAGCAATATCTATTCACAGTACCATGAAAAAAATTAAAAAGAAAGAAAACAATAGAAGAATATTATTTCAGGAAAACTTTAATGTGTATTATCAACAACATACTTTCTAATCAATTACATATAATTTTAAATAAGGTTAGATATTATATTATACATAATTATCTAGTATTTCAAATTGAATAATGATTATGCTAATTATACCTTGAAAATACAATTTAAAAACCTTCAAAAATGAATTCCTAGTAATCATAAGTTATAGACTAAATTGTACCCCTTGAAATTCATATTTTGAAGCCCTACCCATAGTGTAACATTTTTTTTTTTTGAGAAAGGCACTTTAAGGAGATAAAGTTAAATGATATCATAAAAGTGAAGCTGTCATGGTTTTTGTTGGTTGCCTTCCATTGTTTCTTCCCATACCTTTGCCTCTGTGCATGGAGAGAGAGAGAGAGAGAGAGAGAGAGAGAGAGAGAGAGAGACAGAGACAGAGACAGAGACAGAGAGACAGAGAGAGAGAAATATCTTTTTATTTTTATAGACACAACTACAAACCATGAGGAGAGGCCTCACCAGAAACCAATCTTCCCAGTATCCTGATTATGAACTTTGAACCCCTAGAACTGCCAAAAATAAAACTGTGGTTTGAGTCTACCCAGTCTGTTGTGTCTTGTTATAGAACCTAGTGCAGACTGAAACAGAATAAATAAATTCTTCTTTTCTTTTTTTTTTTGCAGTACTGGGGATTGAACTCAGAGGCATTCTACCTCCGAGCTATACCCCCAGCCCTATTTTTTATTCTTTATTTTGAAACAGGGTTTCACTAAGTTGTGGAGGGCCTCACTAAATAGCTGAGGTTGGCCATGAACCCGGGTTCTCCAGTCTGAGCCTCCCAAATGCTAGGACTACAACAGTGTGCCACCACGCCCGGCTAGAATAAATAAATTCTATTCATCATCTTGAAACATATAAACTTACAGAGTTATTTCAAAATACTTAGGCAAAGTTGTACTTTATTAACCTATAATCTCAAAATCTCAGTGGCATATAACTATAATGGTTTATTTTCTTGATCACATCTCAAAACCACTGTTCCTTGGCTGAAGTTTTGCTCCACGTTGTCTTCACTCAGGAATACTGGCCAGCAGAGAAAGATCTGTTGAAGATGTTGCCCATTTTGTGGCAGAAAGTCAGAGAGCCATGGGGAACCTTACTTTTTTGGAAAGTGTGTATTTTACTTTAATGTATTGTCAAAACAAACCTCATGCACTCTTTATATCCGTGAGATGGGGTGATATAATCTCTCTACTTGAAAGGGAGCAAATAAGCTGGGCATGGTGGTGTGTGTCTGTAGTCATAGCACTTGAGATGTCGAGATAGGAGAATCACAGGTTCAAAACTAGTCTCAGTAATGCAGCAAAAATCTTAGCAACCTGGCCAGACCCTGTTTCAAAACAAAATTTAAAAAATAAAATTAGGGCTGGGGTGTATCTTTGAGGTAGAATGCCCCTACCACAGGAAAAAAAGAAAAAGAAACAGGAGAAAATATGTGATCTGTCATAGTGAGCTTAACAGATTGTCTCACCTAAGGAAATGATAACACTAGTTAAAGTCAGATCAACTCTTTTCTAAAGGCCTATACATAAGAGATGTTTGAATAACCTATGATACCTCTGTAAGATGGATTACAATGTGCCATGTAAAATCAGGAGGAGTATGTCTATGAACTAATATGATGTCATTTTTTCAATATATTGGGAAATCAAGAAAGCAAGTTGGGCGTGGTGGCACACACTTGTAATCCCAGTACTTGGGAGGCTGAGAGCAGAGGATTTGGGTTTGTGGCCAGCCTCAGCTACTTAGTGAGGCCCTCTGCAACTTAGTGACACCCTGTTTCAAAATAATGAATAAAAAATAGGGCTGGAGGTATAGCTTGGAGGTAGAATGCCCCTGAGTTCAATCTCCAGTAACACAAACACACACACACACACACAAAAAAAAAAAAAAAGAAAGAAAGCAAAGTGCAACAATGTATCTATAGTATAGTATTCTTTATGTAAAAAAGAATGAATATAAGAAAACATTAACCATCTACTCATTTGTGTAAAGAAAGAATATACCAGAAACTAATAACATTGTTTATCTAAATATGGAAGTAGGAATAGGTGGAAAATGAATTAACTGGAATTAAAAGTGGGTGAACCTTCTTATATTACTAAATCTCTTAGAATCATAGACCTATTTTACATACCCAAACAAGTAAATAATTTAAGTAAATCAGATGGGGAAAATCTAGGGTAATACAGATAGTAACATACAAATTCATCTGTACCACAAATGAGTAACATAAGCAAAATTAAATGGTAACAAAAGAAGTAACCTAATATGTTTGGAAAACATTTCAATTATATATTGTAAGACTAATTATAAAAAGAACTGAACACAAATGCTACATCCTAGTGGGTATTTCCCCACACAGGACTATACATTAAGAATTCTAAAATTACTTTCTGAGAATAATAAGATTAATCCAAGTAAATATATTTTAGATAATGAGATGTAAGTTTTCCGCTGTGGGGGAAAGGAGTTACAATACTCAAAGGGAGAAGCCTAAAATAAACCTTGAAACATTAAATGAGAACCAAAGTTGCCGGGCGTGGTGGCGCACACTTGTAATCCCAGCATTTGGGAGGCTGAGACCAGAGGATCCGGGTTCGCGGCCAGCCTCAGCTACCTAGTGACACATTACGCAACTTAGTGAGACTTGGTTTCAAAATAAAGAATAAAAAAAATAGGGCTGGGGGTATAGCTCGGAGGTAGAATGCCCCTGAGTTCCATCCCCAGTACTGCAAAAAAACAAAAAACAAAAAACAAAAAAACAAAACCAAAGTTATCAGTGCAATTTTATATATACACACAAATTGATATACATACAAAAAGATGTGTATTTAGATATAGACATATTTCCTCTTCCTATCAAGAGAGGTTCCAAGGAATAAGCATTCTTACAACTCAGATTTTGATTCTAAATACCATTTACCAATGAAAGAAATAAGAGGTCCTTGAAAAAATGGCTGATTCTAGAACTAAGGCAGGGATGAATTATTTTGTGGTTTCAGAAATAAAGGAAGAGCTCCAAAAGACACATTAAAATGACACAAGGAACAATCTGAATAAGCTCTCAAAGGCCAAAAGTAAAACCATTTAAGCAGCAATATGAATATATTTTACTGTATTTATGGAATAATATAATTATATAACTCGTTCTTATAGTAGGATGCCAATTAATAAATACACAAGAGAAATTGGAAATAGATTATCACCATTATGCCAGTACCACAGTAACAATTATTGTAGGTTGAATAAAATTTTATTGTGTATATATACCATATTTTTTCTATACATATGCTGACAAATGATTAGGCTAGTTCTATAACTGGACTATTGTGAATTATGCTGCTATAACATAAGTATGCATGTATCCCTATAGCATTCTGATTTTAATTATTTTGGATATACCAAGGAGTAATATATCTGGAACACATGATAGCTCCAGTATTAGTTTTTAAGGAAGCAGTCATACCCCCATAGTGGTCGTACTAATTTGCATTCCTGCCAATACAAAGAATTCCTTTTCTCCCATCATCATCATCAACATTTATTGTTATTTGTATCCTTGATGATTGCCATTCTGACTGGACTAAGATGGAATCTCAGTGTAATTTTGGTTTGCATTTTCCTGATGGCTAAGGATGTTGAACATACTTTTTTTTATATAATTGTTGGCCATTTGTACCTTTTTTGAGAAATATATGTTCAATTCATTCGCTCATTTGTAGAATGGGTTTTTTTTTGGGGGGGTTGTTGTTGTTGAGATTCATAGTTCTTTATATAATCTGGATATTGATCATCTGTTGGCAGAGTAGCTGGCAAGGATTTTCTCTCATTCTGTAGACTGACTCTTAGTTCTATTAATTGTTTGCTATTCTGTGCAGAAGCTTTTTAATTTAATTCTATACCACTTGTTGATTATTGCTATAATTTCCTGAGCTATAGTAGTGCTATTCAGTGAGTCACTGCCAATACCTACATGTTGAAGTGTTTTCCCTATGCTTTCTTCTAACAGTTGCAGAGTTTCTGCTCTATGCTTATGTCTTATATCCATTTTGAGTTATTTGCATTGATTTTTGTATAGGGTAAGAGATAGGGTAAGATCTAGTTTCAATCTTTTACATATGCATATCCAGTTTTCTTGGCACCATTTATTACAGATGCTGTCTTTTCTCCAATGTATGTTTTTGTCACCTTTGTCCCAAATCCAATGACTATAGCTATGTTGGCTTACCTCTGTCTTTTGTATTCTGTTCTATTTCTCTGTGTATCTATGTTTTTATGCCAATGTCATGTTGTTTTTGTTATTATGACTCTGTCACATAATTTAAAATCAGATATTGTGATGCATCGAGCTCTGCTCTTTTTGCTCAGAATTGCTTTGGCTATACTTGGTCTTTTGTAGGAAAGAATCATTGTAAAATATTAAAATTAGTGAGCAATATTATGAAAAGTGGAATCTTGGGGAAATCTCACAAACAGCATCTACTAATTGCAAAGATGAAAATAGCCACTTTCCAGAAGAGAAGCCACCCTAAATAAGAGATAAAAGTCAACATCACCAGCATTGCCAGCCTCAGGAAACTAGTGAGACCCTGTTTCAAAATGAAAAATAAAATAGAACAATGACTAGCTCAGAGGCAGAATTCCCCTGGATAAAAATAAATAAATAAATCATGCTCATAATATGTACCCCTGATGTGATGATCCAAGAAGGTGCAAAAATTTACTTCTGAGGTTTGCTTGACAAAGATATGTAGTTTAAATCATGTTCAAGCCTGACATGGTGGTGCACACCTATAATCCCAGTACTTGAGAGGCTGGAAACAGGGGGATCACAGGTTTGAAGCCAGCCTCAGCCAACTTTTTTTTAATGGGATGATGGATGAGTTGTATTAGTTAGGGAGCTTGTTTGCAAAGATGCCTGCTGTAATTCCTTACACCAACTTACAATGTGACTTTATCAGTCTGTATCAATAGATGGAATCTAATAGGGTGTGGTGGAGTACACTTATTATACTAGTACGTAAGAGGCTGAGACAGGAGGACCACAGATATGAAGCCAGACTCAGGAACCTAATAAGACTCTGTTTTAAAATAAAAAAAAATAGAACTAGGACTGTAGCTCAGAGGCAGAATGCCCCTGGATAAAAATAAATAAATAAATCATGCTCATAATATGTACCTCTGATATGATGATCCAAGAAGGGCAAAAAATTACTTCTGAGATTTGCTTGACAAAGATATGTAGTTTTAATCTCGTCCTGAGCAAACATTAAACAGACTCAAATTAAGACATGATCTACAAAAATAACTGAAAAATAGTGTCGAGGTTGTTTAAAACAAAATGAAACAAAACAAAATGAGACACTGAGGAATATTGTCACATTGTAAGATGTTAATGAGACATGACACTGAACACAAGGTGGGATCCTCTATTAGAGGCTCTTAATTACCTACCACCTGCTCTCATAAGCCTGTACATACCTGAAGAAGCACACTGACTCATCTCATTTCAAACTCATATGCTTCAAGTGTACTTCTAAGGCTGCATAATAATCAAACACACTGTGCATTTGCTCTTTCACACTTCTTGATGAATTGCATATCGTGTTTTCTCCTCAATTGTTTCATAACCTCAAATCTATCTTTATCCTCAAATAAGAATCTTATTTTCTATTTCAATGGAAAAAAATCAGAAATTCCCAACATTGCATCTTATACCACATTTGGTCTGGACACACATAGTCACCTCCCTTCTGTTACTGGAGTTGATGTGATTAAATTCCAAACATTACACTTATACTCCAAAGTTTACTTTTTTTCACCTACTCCAAGATACCATTGCGACTTCATTTCATGCCTCCATTACCATATTTTCTCTGTTGAATCATTCCTCTGAGAAATTATCTTGCTGATTTACTGATCTCAAAATAATATTTGGACATAACTGCTTCTTCAATTAAGGCTCCATTTTCTGTTTCCTTTTACAACTGAATCCCTTGAATGAGTTGGCAGTATTTTTTTCAATTTCTTTCTGCACATTGTCAATTAAAGCCACTCCAATATTGATTTCCTGTTCCACTTCACCAAACTTGTTCTTGTCAAGTGAGCAATGATTTGACCTTGCCAAATCCAATACTTGATTAACAGCTATCATAATTCTTGACCTATCAACAGTCAAGTTGATCTCTCTTTCTCCTTAAGAATCTTTTCTAAAATTGACTACCTGAAACCAAAAAACTTCAGTCATCTTCTTAATGTAAAACTTTGGAGTGTTCTAGTACTAAGTCCTTGAACTTCTTTCTTTTTTTTGTTTATGTCATTTCATGGGTAATTTTATTTAGTGACATATTTCTAAATACCACTTATAATACTCCTGAATATACATCTCTACCCTTGACCTCTCCTTTGAGTTTCAGTTCAGTATATCTGTGACACCTATTCTAAATTATGGATACCAAGTATATATATGAGAGTTAGCATATCCATTATCATAGCCCTCCAAACCTACTTTAATCTGCTCTCTGCCTGATTCCAGTTAAGAGTTAAGGACAGCTTCTTTCAAATTAGGTAATAAAACTTGGAGTCATCTTCAGTGCTTCTTTTTTTTTCTCCTGATCTTGTGTTGTAAATTGGGGAGCAAATCCACTTTGGTTTCAGTAATAACATTTGGCAAGGCATATGAAAATGGAAGCCTTGTTATACTCTCAGGTCCTAGAAACAGGAGGTATGGCAAAGTCAGAGAGAACCTCCCAAGGAACAGGATCAACCCAGGCCTTCAAGAGCCAAGACAGAAAGTAAGGACCCAGGAGCAAGTGTTTTTATTTGGTGCCAGAGTGTAATGTATAAACAAAAGATGTGAAAGAATTTTACTCCTCCCAAATGCCACTAAGTCACCACTGAGCAAGAATAAGAAGAGGAATCTATGGCAGGGATCAGCCTTCTTACATGGGTGCACCTGGTTACCTGCCAAAAAGTAGTAATGTATTACTCAAAGATTTTCCAAATGGTATTTAAATTCAAATATTGAAAGTTTTACTTTTGATATGTTTACACTGATTTAAAAAGTCAGTACCCAAGACATAAATATAGCAGGCAAGAATGGTCTGGAAGAGACCCTTCCTTGCTTCTTGCAACTCCAGAGGGCTACTGATGTCCCTTGGAATTGTCAACTGTGTTACTCCAATCTCTGCTTTTTCACAAGGTCTTTTCCTTGTGTATATCTATGTCATCTTCTCTTGTGTCTCTTGTAAGGATGCTTTCCATTGGCCAAATCAATGATGAAGTAGTCAGTGATGATATCAAGATCCTTAATTACATAGGTAAAGACCATTTTTACCTATTAAGGTGATACTCAGAAGCTCTAGGGGTTAGGATGTTAACATCTGGAGGACACAATTCAACCCAATACAACCAGTAGTAATGCAATTAGAATATTTTTCGAAATTATTTTATTGTTTTACCACTTTTTCCTTTCCTTATACCTTTTTCTATGTTTATTTCAAGACCAAACAAATCTCATTGTGTTATTTCTTTCCTTTAATATTGCTTTAGGATAGATGATTAACCTAAATCATTTAATTTTCTTGTTACAAAAAAGAGAAAGCTTTTAAGACTTGAAGTGAAGATTTACATTTTTTGAAAATGTTGAAATATACTTTAGCATTGCTAATAATAGCTTCAATTATTTTCTTTAAGTCTTTAAAATTTCTCAAAGTGGAGCAAATGCACTTGGCTGAAGATATGCCTAAATGTATAAAAGAGTCAGTTGAAGACCATAGGCAAAACTCAATTTAGTATGTAAAGATAAGCATTTGGCAAAAATGGTTGTGACAATAACTGTAATGAAGGAGATAAAAGAGTACTCACTGAGTAGTACAGTTTTAATGAACTAACCCAGAGTATAAAAAGACAATTAGAGTCATAATTAGACAGCAGCAATTTGTACTTGAAATTATATGTGAATACCCTACAGTAAAATGCCAGAGTTATTGGTTGGATCAATGCAATGCTTTAAATGTAATCTAATCTTCACTATTTTTGTGAGTGAGACAAGGAATTAAAATTCCTTATGTTTCTTTGAAGGCAGCACAAAGTGTGAGAAATGTCCTCTTTAAGAGCATATTTAAAAAATAAAATTAAGTTGGGTCATATAGTGGCTCTGTTCCTAGCTTTTTGAGTATATTTCCTAAAGAATTTAAGTCAGAATACTCTAGTGATACATGCATATCCATGTTTATAACATCACAATTCACAAGAGAGGGCACCTAGGTGTCCATCAGTAGATGAATGGATCAAGAAATTGTGGCATATACACACAACAGAATTCTAGTTGGCCATAAAGAACAAGATCATGTCATTTGCAGTAAAATGGATGGATTTAGAGAACTATTATGCTAAGGGCAATTAGTCAGTCTCAGAACATCAACGGTGGAAGATAGAAATAGGAAACACATGGGACTTTAATGCAAAGAGAGACTTTTAGAGTAGTTAAAGGGGTAGAGGAGAGAGTCGGGAAGGGGAAGAGGGAGGACTGAAGAAGGAAACAGATCAAATAATACTATGGCAATATGTGAAGGTATTACTATCATTCAAAAATATCACAGATAATCCCATGAGTTAGAAAAATCTGGATATTTCCACTGAAATACACTGATGTAACATTAATCCCGACACCTTCTAGGAGCTAAAGAAAGGATCCTTAAGAAAGTACAGGTATTGTGGACAGCATAAGCTACTACTTTTAATTAATGGATAAAAGCTTTTTTATTTCAATAAAAATATGGACAGATAAAAGTTGCTTTAAACTTATCTTTCACACCCATGTGTATACAAGTCAGCTTGGTTTGCTATTATAAAATACCATAGACTAAGTGGCTTAAACAGACATGTACCTCTCATAAATTTATAGGTTGGAAAGTATAATATCAAGCTCCTGGTATATTTGATTCTTGGTAGGGGCCCGTTCTGTTGCTTAGAAGAGGCTTTTTCACTATGTCCCCATGTGAAGGGACACAGAGAAAGCACCAGCTCTTGCTTCTTCTTTCAAGAACACTAATGCAATCATAGACTCCCCAGCCCAAGACCTCATCTAAACTAAACTGTCTCCCTGAATCTCCACCTTCAAATACTATCATACTGGGGGTTGAGACTTCCACATATGAATTTTGGGGAACACAAAACAATCAAGTCATAACATGTCTGTCCTGTTTTCTATTCTGTCATCCAATGTGCAAAATGTACGATTCCTTCATTAAGCCAGCATTTCCTGAAGATTGACTATGTGCCAGTTACAACAATGAGGAAGATGCACCCATGTGCTCTCATGGGCTTTTTCATCTACTTCTGCTTATTCAGCACTTCACATTGTGTTTATTTTATGATGATGATACACATATAATATGTGGGAATGGATATGAATATTATATTAATTTTATCAATGAGAAAACAGGCTTATGGAAATTGGATAAAACATCCAAGGCCACAAATTAGAAAGTATAGTGCTGGCTTTGAGCCCAGGCTCTCTGACCCTGAATCCAAACCTCTTATTGACCATGCTCTAGCACTTTTGCAACACACTGCTCACATTTGTTCTTTGCAGTTCACATTTGTTCTTTGTAGTCCATTTTTACCATGTTATTTTATTTTCTCACCAAATGTTACCCTGCCCTCCTTTTCCCCCATTGAACAGATTAATTCATCAATGAGCTTTGGCTTCTCTCTACAACATTTTCTATTGTTTCCACTATCCAGTTCTGCTTGTTGGAGAGAATCTCCAATCTCTGTTAGCGAACACTGCAATCATCCACAGGAAAGCTGCTTAGGATTTTCTCAGAGAGGCAGGAAAAGAGGAGCTAAATCAATAAATACAGAAATGAGAGATATGAGGTCAGGGTGGAATTTAAAATTAAGAGTGGTTTGGAATTTTATTTATGGTTACAATTTAGGGGCATTCCACCATGTTTTAAGTGGATTGGACTTATAAAAATAAAAGTGATGAATTTGACTTTGGTTTCTTCAAAATAATGGCTATATTCTGTTTGTATTAGAGTCTTCTGAGTCTACTGAGATTGAACGCACAATGTTACCAGAGCCAAGAAAGAAAGCAAATATAAAATTATCCACTTCAAGTATTATTCACATGAGCCAAAGTCCTTGAAGTGATATATATGACAAGAAAATGACATAATCTCTGAAGCATCCATAAAATACATGCACCTGATGTTTTTTATTCTTCTCTGAACCCCTGTGTGAAGTAACCAACATGTTAATTGCTTAGATTATAAAGAGCAAAGAGAATCAGGGAGAATGGAATGCAAGAAAATAACAAAACATTATGCTTAAGGCACTAAACCTTAAGGGTCATGTGTTTCTTGAAAAGGCCTAGATGTTCTGAATTTACATTTTAGTTAAGTAAAAATCAGGTGAAAGATAACACTTTAAGAGTTAGAACCTGGATTCAAATCCAGTCTCCACTGCATTCGAGCCATGCAATCTCAAGGTTGTACATTGCTTGACAATAGAAGGCCTTGTTTTATATCATCCATGAAATAAGCATAACAATACCTCCTCCTGGAATAAATGGAATAATGCCTGTGAAATATTTATAAAGTCTCTAACTCACAGAAGAAACTCAATTAGTAGTAGCCATTTGCTTATATTGTGACACGAAGTATTGCAAAGAGCCTTGTGCATGTATGTTTTTAACACAATGAACCTATTATATATAATTGTAATGGATAAGTAAAAATTTTGAAGCATTATTTTTTCTTTAAAGTTGAAAATAAGAGAAAGATAACAGAAGAAAACACCTGACTGACATTAGAATTACAAACATTTTCTCTGAAAATTAGGCTTATTGCTTGGGACTCCAGGTAGCTCTGTGTGACCAGAAGTAGATGGACCTCACAAATGCTATGTCAGGATGGATTCACAAAGTGACACAATCAGACCAGCCCAGGCTCCCTCAGGGCAGGTACCCACCACAGGAATATTCATGAGGCTGCTGGAAATTTTTATGTCACCAAGCTGAGCCCGACACACAATACTCCACAGGGAAAAAAAGCAAAACTACTTTTTTTGACAAGAAAAGAGGAATGATGTTAAATCTTTGCTATCCATACTTAAATTAAGACACAACCCCATACCCCTCCAGTTCTCCAAGCTATAAAATCTTCAACTCTCTGCCAGGAATACTTATAAATTGGGACTCATGTTATAGCCCCCATTAGCAGCCCTCAGTACTAAATTGGTCTTTTCAAAGTAATAAGTGCCTTCCCAGTCTTTCCAATATCCCTTCCACCTACAAGTGAGCTAGAGGATTTTTTCCCTTGAGTTTTGCTATTTTACCGGAGCTACTGGTGAATCCTCAGCAAAGATTCAATGAATTCCTGTTTCGCAGTATGTGATGAGAAAAAGTCTTAACATTTTAATCTTCTCTCCCTGCATCAATACAACTCATAATTATTTCAACTCATATTTCAACTTCATGCAAAGAAGCTAAAGGCTTGGTTGATTTCAATTTATTATAGCATATCTGATAGATGATCATCTTTAAATGGAGGAATGAAACTACTGGGAACTGAAAATGTCTTGAAACTGATTCAGGCAATAAAATAGAGATGGTTCTTTGATAAGCAACTGACTGATGTCAGTACTTAGCCTAACATCAGACTTTTATAAATAAAATTGAATTTTCTGTCTAAATGATTTTATACTGTCATTGAGCATATTTTTGACAAACCATTTTCCTAAAAATATAATAGATAGGAACAAAGGATAGTACGAGTACAGTGCCAACTACGATTTCTTAGGACATACCTTTTTAAAATAAATCAATGATTAAGAAAAGAGAAACAAAATGATCAACAAGAAGTTCAGAAAAAAAATTGATTCATCTGAAAGTTATATATTCTTGGGAATGAGTCCAACAGAGACCAAGAATCATTTATATGCCTAAGAACATCATTAAACCTGTGAGGGAAAAGAATATACAGTTTATGAAAATAAAAAATATAAAATAAATATTTGGTTGAAGAAAACCTGAGTAGACAAGAAATATACTTCACAACTAAGCTTGCCATAAAAGGTGACAGTCCAACATGTACATTATCTAGGTAAAATAAAACAGAAATAAGTGATAAGAAAAATGGGACATTGAAGATGTGATAAAGAACATTAATGATAAAGAAATAATGTATAAATAAAAACCAAAAATATTAATAAAGGTGAAGATAGTACATAAGCAATTGTACCTTTATTTCTAGATATTTTATTTTCTTATCACAAACATCAAATACAGTTAAAAATTTGTTTTTTAAGGTACATAGTCTTCATGTGAAAGAGAAAGATGGAGGAAAAAGACCACTGAAAATTTTGCGTAATAAGAGAAAAATTTAATGTAACTCATGAATATGATATTAGAATTGAATATTATAGTACCCTACTTATTTGGTGATACACTTTTTATCAACACTTAGGTTTCAAGATTAAAAACACAAAGAAATTTATCTTGCTGAAATTACTGTGTTAATTTTAGTGAGTTTTTTTTAATTTTTACTAAACTCACATTATTTACTTTGGCTCCTTCATACACTTAGTCTACACAATAACTATACATTTGTCTTTGTCTCTAAATGGAATGAATGGAAACAATTTTAAGACACTTGATAAAAGCTTACAGCTTGTAAGGGATGGAAATCATATCAAATTTTTTTATATGACTTTGGATCACTTGATTCTTAAACATTTCTGCCTGGAAGGAATTTGTTTATGTAATTGAAATAGCTATTTACATAATGGAAACCACATTATAACTTCTATATTTTTCTGTTCATTATCTAGTTAACATATATTTATGATAATAGCTCTATTTAAAGCAAGATAAAGGCAGAACAGTAAAAAAAGATTTTGCCAGATAAGTTATAGATTCTATCTCAACTTTGAATAGATTAGATATGGCCTCATCCACATTAGGAAGAGTAATCCGCATTACTATTGATTTAAATGTTAACCTCATCCAGAAATGTTCTCACAGATACATCCAGCATGTTCAACTAAATGTCTGGGCACCCTATGTGAAGGGATGGTATTGGAAAATTGCTCTGATATTAATTTCCAAAATGTTAAAAGCAATCAGAGTTGGGGTGCTGTGAAAGCACTCAGGCAGAGAGAGGTAGTTGCTTTGCCTATTGCTCCTCAGAGCTACCCCTCCCCTCTGCCCTTTGTCCTAATGTTTACCCATAGTAAAGCCTTTAGCCTTAAAAAATATGTAGAGACAATTGAAAACCCTAAGATTACAGTGACTGGCTGGCTCACATCAGAGCCACAAAGATATCAAGAGCCTTACGATTTGCTCTTAGAGATCACACACAGTTATGCTGGCTATAATTTGTGCCTCTGTTTCCTCTTATTCTTTGGGACCCAGAAAGGTGAACTCCATGTACTGCTTCAAAGCCCACGTAATTGATGAGCAACCAATACAACCCAATACAACTGGAGTAAAAGCAAGGTAGATTCTTGCTACCTTGACTCCTGCACCTAGTAAGCACACTGTCCGGAGACAAAGAGGCACCACTTGGCTAGGAAACAAGTTACTAGTCAGTTGCCTTGGTAACGCTGATAAGAACATGCCAATATGAAGACTGTATTTAAAGACTGAGGTCTGAGGGGTGGGCAGAGTTCCACTTTCGGGCTCTCAGCATGTCTGCTAGGCACGCTGCTTTTCTTCTCTTCCCTTTCTATTTCCTGCTGACTTTGTAATAAAGTATTTTTGTTAACCCTACAACTAAGCTGTCTTTTAATTTTATTTTCCCCATTCAATTTACTTTCTTTGAATCAAGGAAAAGAGCCCCCTACATGGTTACAACCATAACACCCTATGTCACAATCAAGTTGACACATTAAACTAACCATTTTATGTAACACTTGTGATAACTAATATGTTTTTTCAGGTTTATGTACCAATAGTAACATATTATTATTAACTAAAGTAGATATTTGACCCAGGTTTCCTTAGTTTTTAGTTAAAGTTCTTTTTTTTTGGTTCCAAAATTCTGTCTAGGATACCACATTACATTTAGTGATCAAGTCTCCTTTGGTTCCTTTGACTTTCACAGTTTCTCAGACTTTCCTACATTTTATGTTTTTAACACTATTCGGGGACACCAGTAAGGTAGTTTGTTTATGTCCTACTGCTAGAGTTTTTAAATAACTTTTTCTTATAATTAAACCTGAGTTATTGGTTGTTTTGTTTTGGGTTTTTGAAATATCCACCAAAAGGCTGGTGTGTTGAAAATATATCCTGAATGCAGCAAGGTTCAGGGGTGAGGCATGGCTAGAGGAGCTAAGTCTCTGAGGGCATGGCCTTGGGGACTATATGTATTTATGGTCCCCTCCTCTTTCCATCTACTTTTGGCTGGCATGAGCTAGGAGCAGCTTTTCTCTGCCACACACTCAGCCACAGAGGTTTCTCCTTGGATCTTGCTGAGTGTGGAATCCTCTGAAACTGTGATCCACATAAACCTTTCTTCTTCTAAGTTGTTCTTGTCAGGTATTTCGGTCAGGGCAACAAAGTTTCATTATACCACAAAGATTTGTAATATGTCATGTATTACTGTCCCTTTAAAGTTAGTAGCCTGACTGAAATAGTGTTTTTCAGGTTTCTATACTATTAAATTTCTTTTCCCCCTTTCTCATACCATTTTGAAGAATATCACTGCACAGTCAACATTTAATTAGTGATGAATTATAGCCAGAGTATCTACATATATTATTTGAAATTTTTCTGCATGTGAGGTCTATTCTTATTTATTTATTACTTATTTATTTATATGTTCATTTAATCAATCATTTGTGTATGTTTTATGGATCCAGGAACATTTATTTTTTTATTTTATTTTGTTGCTTAAATTGATCTGGCTTTGGGCACTTGGAACTTTTTTTTTATAATTAAGATCTTTATTTGTTTATTTTTTGGTATTGTGGATTGAACCACGATCATCCTATCTCTGAGCTACACCTCCAGCCCTATTTCATTTTTCATTTTGAAACAGGGTCTCACCAAGTTGCAGAGGGCCCACTAAGTTGGTGAGGCTAGCCCCAAACCTGTGATCCTCCTGTCTCAGCCTACCAAGTACTGGGATTACAAGCATGTGCAACCACACTCGCTTTACTTGGAACTTTTAAAAGTGTATTCTGTTATGGTTTAGATATAGACTATAACCTGAAAGAGCTCAAGTTGGTGTTCAGTGTTGATATAACTAAACCATGAGGGTTGTAATCTCATCAGTGGATAAAATGAATTTATTGGGTGGTAGCATGTGGCTGGAAGAGGTAGATCCCTTGGAATGTGGCCATGAGGACTCTGCTTATGTTCTTGAATCTTATCAGCTTTTTCTCTTGTTTCCCATTTCTGATGTAAGAGCAGATCCCTTGTGTTCTCTTTGCCTCCTAACACTCTGCCATGAGCTCTACAAATGTAACCTAGTCTAATATGGACTGCATCCTCTGAAATCTCCTGATGTGTTAGAAAATAATTCTTTCTTATTTTAAATTGTAGTCATCAGGTTCTTTTGGGTAACAGCAGTAAGAATGGTGTCTAAACCATAAATTGGTGTCAGAGTAGGGTCACTGTTGCATCTAAGATTGACCATGTGTTTTATGAGTTTTTGAAACTGGTTTGTGAGAGGAATTTGGAAGGGCTGAAATAATGATAGAAAGACTGATGGAAGAGATTGTTCTTAGAAGATTTCAGAGAGAAAAGAGGACTCCATAGGGATATAGGATAGAGGCCAAATGTGTTACATTCTGGCAAAAGACTTATAAGAATTTTGCTTGTCTCCTGAAGCTTTCTGTGAGGCCAAATTTAAAGTTGGGAAAGTCTACAAGGGAAGGGCTGCAAGCTGGGAGCCAGGAGCCAGGTTAGAAGAATAAGTATGCTGCTAATTGCAATAAACTATGTCATTAGAGTTTGGGTGCCATGACTCTTTTAAGATGGCAACTCACCATCATGAGCCCTGGATGCCAGAAATGGAGCTGCAGTACTTAATATTTGTCCTGGATTTAAATACTGTTTGGGTCCCATTTCCTCTATCAAGGGCCCTACTACTCCTCCCTTTTGAAATACAAATGTTTACTCTGTGCCATTGTATATTGGATGCTTTTAACTTGCATTTATGTATGTATATATTTAATTTTTACTGGAACACACAGTAAAGAGTTCACCTGGAGTCTCAGAGGAGACTGACCTTTTGAGTAATGCTAAAACTGTACGATTATGGAAACCCCTAGAGAGGTTATAAGTGCATTTTGTAGTGTGAAATGCCCATGAGGGCTCAGGGGACAGGGTCGGAATGTTTTTGTTTGGATTTAGAACGTTCCTTAGACCTCACAGAGACAAGGCAGCCATGTTGGACGTGGGGCTTAGTTGCTGAGGAGGGTTCCCTGGGGGTGTGCCATCTGGGATTATATATTGTCCTTCATCCACTTGTTCTCATTCTCTGCTTTCAATCTCCATGATGTGAGAGCAGAGTCCTTCCACTCCTGCTCTCTGCTTTTCTCCACCATGCTCTGAGCTCTGCAGACTTCTTCCAACCTAACATGGACTGAAAACTCTGAAATCTCCAATATTGTGAGCAAGTAAATCTTCATTCCTTGTGGTGGTCAGGAGTTTTGGATTACAGCAGTGAGAATACTGACTGAAACAGCTCCTTTGTATTTTTAACATATAGGTGTTTTTGACCAATTTTTTACAGCATAACACTAAGAGATAATCCAAACCTATTGAGGCAGGACTCCTGACTTTGTCCATAAAACTATTTTTGGCTAAAAGCAAAATGAAATGAACAAAGTTTCCCTCTCAGATGTAAGCAAGTAGGCAGTTCAAAAGGTAAGACAGCACAGGCTCTCTTAAATAATAAAAAAGCAGTGATGAAAAGAAAAACAATATAATGATTAATTGCATGATCTTCTTCTGTCATCATGCTTACCCTAGGAAGCACATGTCTCACACATGTCTCACACCTCCCTCTCCCTCCAACATTAGGTGACCAAATGTATAAAATAGCTTGTATGTTCAGTAATTGGTGCTTAGACCCAAAGTATTGCTTGCTAAGCCTTCACTACTGAATAAAGAAACTTACTTCCAACTCTAGTCTCTGTCTCCTTTGGGGACCTAGTTTTCCTGCAACATTATCTTGTATATTCTCTGCTCAGTATCAGAATCAGTCAGTTGTTGAAGTTGTTCACGGAGCCCAGATTCCAACTCCAGGAAAATTTTATTAGAACTAAGTATCATAAGACCAAGTGTGTTCACAGTTCCTGGGATATCATTGCTAATTTCATAGGCTTAAAGATCAAGAAAATATGTGTGTATGATAGCAAGTGTATCTTAGTCAGCATTCCAACTACTATAATACAAAGAACCTGACCATACAACTTCGAAGACCATTTATTTGCTCACTGTTTACTTGGAAATTTTGGGTTCTGCCCATGTGTGTCTGGTATCTGGATCTCAGGGCATGGTGGTGAAAAATGGAGAGAAGTACAGCACATGGGCTTTGCTCCTCATGTCACATAGACCAGAAGCCAAATCAAGCAAGATTTATCCATGTCTTTGTCTTTATCCATGTGTGCCTTGGTAGCTCATTCCTTTTTATTGCTGAATAAATATTCTCATAGTGTCTGCCCAAGTTTATCCATTCATGTATTGAAGGACATATTGACTGCTCCCAGTTCTGAAGATTATGAATTAATGCACTACAAATATTGCATGCTATTTTTTTTAGCAGACAAGAGTTTTCAAATAACTTGTCTAAATATCTGATATGATTTCTGATTCATATGATAAAACTATATGTAGCTTTCTAAGAAACTGTTAAACTGTCTTCCAAAGTAGCTAGATGATATGTTTTCCACTAGCAATAAATTAGATTTTATGTTTCTCTGCATCCATATCAATAATTGATAATGCCAGTTTTTAGGATTTTAGCCATATTAATAGATGTGTAGCTAGAAAATATTATTTTAATTTAGTTTTCTAATGACTAATATTGTTGAGCTTTTCTCATATGTTCACTTATTATCTATATATCATATTTGAATAGGTGACTTTTCAGATATTTTGCTTGCTTTTAAATTGCTTTGTTTTCTTGCTGAATTTTGAGAGTTGTGGGGGTTCTAATCCTTGATCAGATGTGGCTCTTACAAATATCATAATCGTGTTTGTGGCTTTTTTTGATCTCTTAACAGTAATTTAATTATTTTCAGAGTAGAAATTTTTAATTTTAATAAAGCCCAAGTTCTTAATTTTTTCTTTCAAATGAAGATATCAAAATTTAAACTTATCATGAAATCCAAGGTCACACAGATTGTCCCATATGTTATAGTCTAAAATTGTAATGCTACTGTATTTTATATTTAAATGTATGACCCACTTTAAGTCTATTTTTAAATAGTATATGGCTTGTTTAAATAAGTTCTATGTTTTTAGCATGTGGACATCCAACTTTTCCAACATTGGTTTAAATGACTCTTATTTATTGCATTGCCTTTTCCTCCTTTATAAAAATTTGTTGAATAAATTTGTGTATATTTATTATCAGCATATCAATTTTGTGCCAATGATTTATTTTTATGCAATATTATGCTGTCTTCATAACTCTAGCTTTCTAGCAAATCTAGAAATCGATGAAAACCTTAGAAGATGGAAAGATCTTCCATGCTCTTGGATAGGCAGAATAAATATCACTAAAATGGCCATTCTACCAAAAGTGATCTACAGATTCAATATAATACCCATTAAATTGTCAAGGTCATTCCTCACAGATATAGAAAAAATCAGTCCTTAAATTCATTTGAGATAAAAAAAAAGCCCAGAATAGCCAAAGTAGTTCTTAGCAACAAGAACCATTCAGGAGGCATCATAATACATGACTTCAAACTATAGTATAAAGCCACAGTAATAAAATCAGCATAGTATCGGCACAAAAACAGACACAGACACATAGATCAATGGAGCAGAATAGAAGATTCAGAAACAAACCCACACACTTACAGTCAATTGATTTTTGACAAAGCCAAAAACATACAGTAGAAAAAAGATATCCTCTTCAACAATTGGTGTTGGCAAAACTGATTAACCATATGCAAGAAAATTGAAATAAACCCCACTTTTTCACCCTGCACAAGAATCAATTCAAGATGGATCAAAGACCTGGAAGTCAGACCAGAGACCTTGCAACTACTTGAAGAGGGCATAGGCCCAACACTTCAATACATAGGCACAGGTAAAAACTTTCTCAACATTATATGAAGCTCTTTATCTTTGACAATCTCTCCTTTTTGAAGTCTTCAATGTTTTAAATGAATATTATTACTTGAAAATTTTAATATTATAATTCTACATCTTTATCCTTTGACTTTTAGCCTATGTGTACCTTTATTTTTAAAATTAATTTCTAGCCAGTTGCAGTGGCCACACTTGTAATTCCAATTCTTAGGAGGCTGAGACAGGAGTATCACAGGTTCAAAGCCATCCTGGGTAACTTAGCTAGGCTCTCAGCAACCTAGTGATACTGTTTCTAAATAAAAAGTAAAATCAGGCTAGGAGTGTAGTTTGGAGGTAGAATGCCTCTGGGTTCATTCCCCAGTACCAAAAGAAAAATTAAGAATTTCTAATATAAAATATATAGTTGGGCATTTTTATCTTCTCTAAAAATGTCTATCTTTAACTGATTATATATATATATATATATATATATATGTATATATATAAACTTTACATATAAATGGATTGTATATGTAGGTGGATTGATATCTTCTATGTGTGTAATTATTTTCTATTGCTGTATATTTTCTGTTCTTTTCCATCACTATTTTTCTGCTTTCTATAGTGTTAAGTGATCTTATTTTATCTCTTCTCATAATGTATTAATTGTATGACTTTTTAAATATTTTAGTTGTTAATCTAGAATTTACAATACAAATTTAAGCTAATCTAAATTCACCCTCAAATAACCCATACCTCTTCCTATATAATGTAAATATCCTATACAGAGTATCCCCAATCCTCTTTTATTCTTTGTGATATTATTAGCATTCACTCGACTTATCTTTAAGCTATAATCACCCACTATATTGCTGGCACTATTAATTTAAACATATAATTATATTTTCAATTAAAAATAAGAAAATAAAATATTTTAACTCTGTTTTTTCCTTCTATGGTGATTTAAATTGATTTTCTTATGCAAATTCAAGTTTCCAATATGTCATTTTCCTTCTGTCTAAAATTTTTCTAATATTTCTGGCAAAGAATCTTCTAATAACTTATTCCTTTCTTTCTCTTTCTCCTTTCTTTCATTTATTCGTATCTTTCTTTTCATTTTATTGATTTATTTATTGGTTTGAACAAGTCTGCCTTTCCTTCTCTTTTGAAGGATATTACTGAATATATAACTCTCATAGCAACTTTTCTTCAACACATTAAATCTTTCATTGTATCTTCTTATTGCTTCTTATGTAAAAATCTGTAATTTTTACCCTTGTTCCTCTATAAGTAATGTTTCTTTGTCTCCCTCTTTTTGAGATTTGTCCTTGGTTTTCTGCAGTTTGTATATGATATCTCTAGAGGTGATATTCTTTTGATATTTCTCATGATTGCACTTTTCTGAAATACCTGAATTTTCAGTTTTTCTCATTAATTTGGCAATGTCTTAATGATTGTTTCTTCAAATGTGTCTCTGCTCTGTTAACCCTTTCTTTACCTTCTTGTATCCAACGACTCCCTTCTGTTATTGCCCCACAATTTTGGGATAATCTGTTCTGCTTTGGCCTTGCTTTCACATGTTGCATTTCTCCTTGTAACATTTCTATTGATCCATGTTCAAGCTCAACATTCTTCCCTTAAATGTGTCAAGTCCCATTAGCAAGCCTATCAAAATCATCTTTTAATTTTTTTGCATTATATTTGACTTATAACTTCCCTTTGATTCTTCCCTAGACTTTTAATCACTGCTTATATTAACCGTCTGCTCTTTAATGTTGTCTACTTTTATTATTAGAACCTGTAATATATTAGTCATAGTCATTTAAAAATCTTTGCCTGATAATTTCAACATCTGTGTCACATTTGAGTCTGGTTCTGATGATTTCTTCATTTTTTTAGATTACGTTACTCTTGTCCTTTTATCCTGTATTGCAATTTTATTGAATCCTAAGCATGTTGGTTTTTATAATAGCACAGAGGCAAGCCTTTATTGTAAGGATTCATACTACTAAGACTAGTACTTGAATGTTTAATATTTACTCCATTATACATATTAGAGTATTCAAGTGCCCTTATTTTTGTTTTGTCTCTTGACTTTGGTCTTCTACAAGTACTGTTCCCAATAAAGAGTCTATGTGTTGTGTAGTTCATTCACCTGCAATTCACCATTGCACTGGAGTCCTGTTGGTATGGTCATAAGCATGGGAGACGAAGAACATCCTATAATATGCTGGCTAATTATACTTTTTTAAGATATTTCTGTTTAAAATAGTGAGTTTCACAAGTTTTTATCTAGGTATGTATCCTTGGAGTCTCACTGGGTTCACTGGGAGAACCCAGAGGACTTCTTATGGGTAAAGTCACAAAAATATAAAGCCCCCATTTGACTAATGACTCCAGGAGTTTCTCCTTCTCATGCTTCTACTACTCTATACTCAGCTTCTCACAGTTCATCCAAAACACCTTTTAAGTGTTACTACCAGCTTCATGTTTCAGAGATGTCTACTCTGGGAAAGTAGCTGCCTCACTCTACAGATTTCAAGGTAGCCATTTGCCCTGAAATTTTAGTTCTATGTTGAGTCCAAGAAAATCATTGGTTTTCAGTCTTTTCAGCTTTGCCTTGTTTTAAGGTCAAAAGAGTGACTTCTGAGTTCTCAACATGTGATAGCCAACGCAGGAAATACTCAATCACTTGTAACCTACTAGTATTGCCTTTATATATATCTATGTATATCTATATCTATATATATCTATATCTGTCTATATCTATCTATCTATCTATCTATCTATCTATCTATCTATGTGAAATGAAAGGCCAGAGAGCTCAAATAGTTTGCCTAAAGTCATGTTCTGGAATTGCTGAGTCATGGATTGACCTCAGTCTGATTCTAGTAGCCATGAAATTAAACACTATGCCTCTATGATGTATGAACTAGTGCTATTAAAAATGCAAACAAAATTCTGTTGGAGCAATTAAACGAAGTGGCTAACTTTGAGAAAACCTAGTTGTAAGAGGTTACTAGAGAGCTGGTGCAGAGAATGAGGAGCCTACCCACTAATAGATGGGCGGGGGACGTCTAAGTAAAGGACCAACAGATGTAAAGACATAAAGATACTAAGAAAGAATATTACCTTTTCAGAGTAGATTGTTGAAGGAGAGGATATATGTTCAAGATACTGCTAAATCTAGAGATAAGCCCTGTATCTTGTAGAGGATTGCCCTAAGACATGTGTATGGGATGTATAAGGCAACAGAGAAAGAAACACGAGTTTTTTAAAATGAGGAATGTTAGATTAAGAAGATGATCCAAAGTGAGTGACAGATGGATTTATTTAAGACATTTTAAATGAGGCAAGAATAAAACATGAGGGATATGTGTTTTTGTATGTGAAAGTTTATATATAATTGATTGTGAACAAAACCAAACCATCAAAATGCAATCCCTAAGGAAGCTGACTCAGATCTCATTCCAGTGCTCTTTGAGGCTGCCTGATATTCTCATCAGCGCACAGCCCTTGCAGTAGGCAGCCTTAAGGAGTTTTCTCTGTTGTTCATGACCGACATCCCAGAAGTTTGAGCTCATGAAAATGTTAGTGTTTATTACTTACATAATCATTACTACTTAGATTAAAACTTGTCTGTATTAAACTACACTTATGATTAAAAGATGACAAGTGACATAACCTCAAAATATTCCTATAGAAAGTAGTTGAACATGAGTTTCAGGGGAAATGTTTTTAAACAAACAATAGGTAGCATACTTGCCAGGGACTCCCATTTACACACATACACCTGATCAGAATGCCACATAGGATAACCACCATTGTACATGTAAGGTAGAATTTGCTCTTACCTTTTTCTCTAAATTTTAAAACAGCCATTGCACTGGCTATACACTCATCCACAATGTGCTCCTAGATGATGCTTTTGCAAATCAGTTTATAGCAAATGGAAGTTTGTGTTTAATCCCTCAACAGTTGGCAACTGTGTTGAAACTCATTTTTCTTCATATCTGGTTATATTCCTATATATTGTTGTTAGCATTGTAAAACTTATTTTCATATCCATGCTGATCTCAAATTAAAATTGAAACTCAAAGGAGGGACAATGAAGTTTGCTTGTTACCTTCAAGTCTTGTGCTGTTTCTCTCCCATCCTTAAACAGGAATCCTAGTATTTAAAAATATTCATAGCCTAATCCCTAAATAATCAAGCAAGAAATATGGGTGCTCCTACTTTATGGTGTCCAACATCTAATGTAAGGGATGCTGATTAACTCATTTACTCTCACTCAAGAGACAGAAATTTGAATTGGGAGCAATTCCATTTGAAAATGTTGAACAGATTGTATTACATCATTCTTCAAAACTATAACAGGAGGATTTGGGAGAAGTAATTATGCTTGGGTTGAAAGTAGGTTGCCTGGTCATTATCTATAAGACTTTTACTGTCTGACTGTGGACTCTGACTGCAAGTTTTCAAAGGAGTTATGAAAACTAAAACTAAGCAAGAAGCCAAAATCAGTAACCCACAAAACAGAGCTTAAAGAAGGTAAAAGAAATAGGCAAAAATATATATATAGGACCTGAGAGCACAGGAATAATAAGACTGGAGGAAATATAACAAAAAACAAGACTGACCTCCTAAGTGACTTTCAAGAATCAAATTCAAACTATGAACAGTTAAGAAAAATTTCTCTCTCTCTCTCTCTCTCTCTCTCTCTCTCTCTCTCTCTCTCTCTCTATCTCTATCTCTATCTCCATCTCTTTCTCATTGACACATGTGGTAAAATGCTCATTTTTAGAAAAAGGAAGCCATATGGCCAAGCAAATGCTCAGAGGAAGGCATTATTTCAAGTATCATCAGAGTAGCACAACTAGATACACAATCACCATTAAACAAATTATAATAATAGTTCCACTTGCAATATAAAATTTAATTGGTTCATATTTTTATCAACAGCAAGTTTAATCTTAGTGGAAAAAATAAGATTATGAAGCAAAAGAAATCTCAGATGGCCATGGGCTGTTAGCGAAGTATGAATAGTATTAAACAAGGGAAAACTCTGAAATTATTATATTATATAGTGTGAAATAAGTTTGCTTGATTGTTGAATGATAATACTTCTTCAAAGACTAGTATACAAACTCTATAACAGCATATAAACATATTCATTGTATAAGTAATTATTTCATATAGCATATATTTTTAAAATTACTAAAGGTGATTTTAGACAATTCCCTGAAGTTCAAGAAAAAATATCAAAACAAATAAAGAAAATGGATAGACAAAATTGTAAAAATTTAAAGAAATGTGAATATGATAGGTCAACAGTCTGTATCTGCTCAGAGGATTTTGCAAGAATAAACCTACTTAAAGAATAAATTTATCGCAAATCTCACCCTACAGTTTCTGTAGTTATAGTGAAACTCATTTAAATGAATATTTGATAAATGCATAAATGCATAAAGATGAAATGAATAAATGAATGGAAAAGGAACATAAATACTAAGTTGGAAAATTAAATAATTCTCTTGAATCAGCTTCACTTGAGTTTGCCAGCATTCTAGCATTCTATATACAATAATACCATCTCAACTGGTAATTTTTAATGGATCATGGAAAGACTTATATACAGAGAAATAATATAAATTTATATCTTTAATAAATATACTCTAAATGAAATTTCTTAACCTTAACATCAAATATATATATTTCACTGAGGTAGACTTTTCAATGTATCTTTCCATAATTCTTTAACATATGTTCCTGGGAATAAGGACATCTTTCCCCATGTGTTTTCTTCTCAGAACATTAAACATATTAGCCTAATTACCCTTCTCTTACTATCATTCTTATTCATCTGGAACATTTCCAATTGTCCTTTTTGTGGCTATTTTTGGATTAGATCAAAACAAAGTATACTTGATTCCATTTAGGCTGGGTCATAGAATTGCAAATAAGAAATATTTGGTGTTTGTCTCCCAAGTATCCATATTTTTTTTAAACTGTTAATCTTATAAAGGGGGAATTCCTGATAAAAATGTCCCGCATTTTAACCACATAGAAGAGATGGAATATTGGAAAATAAGGTTTGTGAATATTTTAAAAACAGTTAATTTTTCATACATTGAAGTTTCTGGAGAAAAATCATCTCATGCTGAATAAGGTTCTCAGATCCTGTTTAAATAAGTAGATGGGCCTGGTGTGATTACAAGGGTTATTATTTAGAGTTTTATTACAAAATTTTATATTCATGAAAAGTTTGAACAGCTAGAAGATAAACATCTTTTTGAAACTTTCAATCTTAACACAATGAATTTGCTCTATGTATAAATTTGTTTAAAATAATGCAAAGGTAAATGTTAGCCTGATTCACTCAAAATTGTTGCCAATTCCAAATTAATGGCTTTATACTCTTTACATTATTAATTCTAACTTAAAAATAAATATTACAAAATTCTGTTAATAATCTAGCAAATTAGAAGGTATGTATTTTTTGAAACTATACCAAGTTACCTTGTGGGCAACTGTCTCTGCCAGATGTATAATTTTCTCACTATATTATTACAAAGAGACTTTATAGATTTTTCTATAAATGTTCCAAATGTAGAATAATCTATACATTTCAAAAGAGGCTTCTTCATTTGTGTTTTGAAATTGTATTTCTTTAGTTATATTGATGTTATAACTAATACATTCAAAAGAATACTTAACATATAAATTAAAATGCACAGCAAGCTTGTCAATTCCCTCATACCCCTGCCCGAACATAATAACTGGAACATTTCCAACACTCTTATATTTGTATGTGTTACTCTTTTTTTGTATCCCTGCATCCTCCTTGTTCATCATCATTTTAAAATTAAAAAAGGTATTTTTATTATATATGTTTATTTTCCTAAAAGATGTTATTTTTTCTTAGAGTTCCATTAAAGTAATATAGTATATGTAATTTTCTGAGACTTATTTTTATTCAAAATTATTTTAAATGAAATAACATTTAACTGTGCCTTATTATTTTTTATTTTAATATTTATTTCATTTTTTGAATACACCATATCTTATTCTTCTGTGAAGAGACACTTTGGTTGTTTTCTTATACTTTCATTCAGTAAATATTTATTAAAATTCTAGATACCAGGCACTGTTTCAATAGAAAAGAAATGAGAACAAAAATTCCTGTCTCATGTAACATCTATTCAGCCCAAGTCATGTATTACAATAGCTACTATGTTTGGAGGTCTCACATCTGGTTAAAACAATATCCAGAAGAATGAAGTTCTCTGCAACCCAAGCTCAGGCACTTTCAGAACACAAAGGACTTTTCTGCAAGTCTCAGAAATATCTCCTTAAATTCCTTTAGCCTGAAATTTGTCAAAATTTTGTGATAGACTCTGTGTGTGTGTGGGGGGGGTGATACTGGGAATGGAAATGGGCATTCTACCTCCAAACTACACCCCCATTCCCTATTTTATTTATTTAATTTTTTAGTTGAAAACAGTCTAACTTGCTGACTTCTTGAGGCTGGCTTCAAACCAGTGATCCTCCTGTCTCAGCCTCTTAGGGGTGTGTCATCAAGCCCAGCCTTGAGCTGAAGGGAAATGTTGAGGAGCAAAGTAAAGAGAACAATACAGAAAAAGAACAGGAATCACTGCATTAGGTTAATATTTAAGCCAACCCCATACCTGACTTGGGAGTTACTAAAAATTTCAAAATTTTAAAAGCCTATTTACTTTCTGTTATCAATTTTACTTTCTGTAGGGTAACAATTTACCACAATTGGTTCTAGATCAAATTGTGCATTCTGTTCAAGAGAAGTTATTAAAAGTTTTCTTTTCATTATCAAAATTGTCTGAGTTTGGATGGTAAAATACATACTAACCAGGACATGTTTCATGGGTGTTCGAATAATAATGCTCACCACAAGCCTATAATTCCAGGAGTTGGGAGGCTGAGGCAGGAAGATCACAGGTTAGAGGCTGGAGCCTCTGAGTTCTATTACCAGCACCAAAAAAAAAAAAAAAAAAAAAAAAAAAAAAAAAGAAAAGAAAAAAAGGAATACTATTATCTCTGACTCACTGGAGTTTAGCTGGGGACTTGGAGCACAGCTCACATGCAGAACCTCCCATCTCTCCAGAATGGGTTCTTGGTCACCTGCAACAGGCTACCATACAGAAGCTGCTGCTATCCTCTACCTTTGGCAGGAACTTGGGCCCAAGCATAGGGAAAGTTAATGTCTGATGTCACAAATTTCAGAGGAAGGTCCATGCTCTTATGAGGGTCTGAATTTCTTCTGTGATGTTTCCTGTGCTGGAAGGAATGTGACAGTGCACAGGAAAATAACACAAACAAACAAAAACAAGACAGTTGAATAAACAGAAGAAAAGAAAAAAAAAAAAAAATTTGAGCAAGGATTCCACATTTTATAGTAGACACTAGAAATTATGTAGCTGGACCTGGTTGTCATTCTAATGTATACCTGCTATATGACACAGCAGATTCTGTGTCCCCCAGCCTCACAATTACCCGAGGAGGACCAGATATAGACATCAGAGTCTCCATGATGTTCAACCTTAAGTTTACATTTCACATGGCTATTCACCACTGTGCCCAAAATACCTGACAAAAACAACTTAGAGGAGAAAAGTTTATTTCAGCTTATGGTTTCAGCGGTCTCAGTCCATGGTCAGTGACTCCAGTGCTCTGGGCCTGAGGCAAGGCAGCATATCATGGTGGAAGGACATGGTGGAGGGAAGCTGCTTAGCTTATGGTAGCCAGGAAAGAGAAAGAGAAAGAGAAAGAGAGAGAGAGAGAGACAGACAGACAGACAGACAGACAGACAGACAGACAGACAGGCTGGGGATCAGTTAATCCCTTTAGGCCATGCCCCTAGTGACCTACTTCTTACAACTAGGTTCCACCTTCCAGTAGTTCATTAAGCTATCAACCGCAGCTTTGAGACCTCATGAACCAATCTCTGCCTACAATTCCTACCATGCTTTCAATACCTAAGTTTTAGAGGCTCATTCTAGATCCTGACCATAACACTATCTGTATATTAAATGTAGTATGCATCTAATTTAATTTTTATTAAATCACTCATTGATTTTTTAATGTTTTATATTTAAGGATATTTAAAATTCAGCATTTTTGCTCACATATAAATACCCTTATTCATTATAATAATTTTCAAGATTTTAATAATCAAAAGGGGAACGTTTATTAAATTGTTTTAAAATGTATATAACTTTCCCAAATCTATAAAGAGCCAACAATAACAAAAACTGCCCTATTTCATTATAGAAAAACAGTCTTTAGAAATAAATATAAAATAGTTCTGTAATTTTGATTAGGTGAATGAAAAAAATTGCAGTATCTTTGATTTTAAAATAAGATAGATTATTCTCAGGAGAATACCCCTTAAGACTTGCTGACTTCTCTGCTATGAATCACTTGGAACAGGACAATGTTAGCAGTGTTTGAAATATATAAAGTTCTCTTCGCATGATATATGTTCATTGAGTTAGAGTTTCACCTCACATAACTTAATTGGAGAATGCTAAAGGTCATTAAATTTCAGGATGGCTATATGGATAACAGAATGATAGAAAGTGAAGGCAACAAGAAAATGTGAAACAGTGATAACACCAGGACCAAAACAGCACATCAATTTTGGTTGGAGATTTTGTCAATAGCTTAGTAATAAGAGGATCCCACTGCTAACGTAGCCCCCAACCCCAGGAAACTTCCTTTGTGTTTCTTGCGTATTTATAACCATCAGACATCCCCTCCTTTCTGCATAGAACAAATCAACTTTCTCCATGAATAAAGTAAATTATTTTAAACAGTATATCAGAAGGAGAAAATAGGAGTCCTTTTTGAAGCACTGGATTAAATTTAAATTTTAGAAAATGGATATTTTAAAAGAAAGGCATATGCAGTTTTGAATAGAACAATGTAGAATTACTGAAGTTTTCTTACAGTTTAAGTTCAGTTTGTTTATATGTCTCCATTGTTTGGACTGGTGTGAATAGAAACATATCCATAAGCAGTAAACTACATGATTGACATCTTTTGTAAGTGCCAAGGACTTTTCTGAGTTATGAGAATTCAGCATTTATATGTGCATTTCATGAATCTCAATACATCTTATAAATTCTGAATTGAACTGAAATGCAACCCCCTGTCAGCATCTCTTTCTCTCTGGGCACCATTGTATTCAGGCACTTAATGAAAAAGGAAATCAGAGTAGGGATAAGTAAAAATTAAATTAAAAGTAAATAATAGCAGGAAATAAAAAGCCCTAATCATCTTTCTATATTAAGGCTTTGAAAGTGTAGGTGCAAAAGCTGACTTAGGCTGAGTCAGGAGGATTGCTTGAATCTCAAAACTAGGCCAGACAAGGGCCTTTCTCAGAACAAAACAAACAAACAAATCAATAAAATATAACCAAAAAGTTGACTCAAAAAAATTCTGTTAAATTCTTTCAATTGCTTTAGTTGTTGATTTTTTAAAATTATTATTGTTTTGAAGAAACTTCATGGTAGATGAAGTCTCATTTGGTCATAAGTCATAGTCCTCTTATCCAGCTTTGTGGACTACAGCCTAACACAATTCCTGAATGTAATTCATTTCTATTGAAAATAAATATAGGCCCTGCGTGGTGGGGCACATGCTTGTAATCCCAGTACTTGGGAGGCTGAGACAGGAGGATTGCAGGTTCAAGGACAGCCTCAGCAAGTAATGAGAATCTCATTAACCTAGAGAGTTTCAAAATAAAAATGAATTAGGGTTGGGTGTGTAGCTCAAAGGTAGAATGCCCTGGGTTCAATCCCCAGTACTACAAAAAAAGAGAAAAGAAACAAAATAAGTTTAATGTGCATGCATATGACTATCACTATGAGAAACGTGAGACGGTAATGCACCAATAATAGTATAAAAATAAGAAGGAAAATAAGTTTTTAATAAATAGCATGATGATAGCAATAAGACTTAAATGACAATATAAATGCAGCAATAGTAAAGGTGGTCTAGAAATATTTCATTTGTTTAAATAAGTAACTAATGAATGTTGATGCATTAGTTTGATATTTATAAAAACTAGTTCAGTAAGAATGTAAATATCGTTATTTTTGACATCTTCAATATTTTTGTTGTTATTTAACTTGGCAGAGATTTGATGATATAAAATAAGCCCTACTCTGAAATAAAATTGAGAACCTTGATTTTATTTATTTATTACTTTTTGTGGTACTATGGATTGAAACCTGGGGCATTCTGCCTCTTAGATATATTCCCAGCTTTATTTTATTTTTAATTTTGAAACAGGGTCTCACTAGGTTGCTGAGGCTGTCCTAGAACCTGTGATACTCCTGTCTCAGCCTCCCAAATACTGGAATTACAGACATGTGCCACCACATCTGACTTGTGATATATATTTATAAAATAAGACCTTTATATATTAATATAACCAGGATTACTAATAAAATGACTATATTTTAAATCTATTTACAAGACTCTAATAAATATGTTTTTTCCACTAAGCAGACCCATCATTTGAGAAAGTTGTAAAAATAATATAATTTTCATATCATTAATGTAGCATATAAAGAACATAGATCACCTTTAATCTGATATTTCTTACAGGAAAAGTCAGTAAAATTGCCACAGCTCAACTGTCATCTGGTCAGATTTTTATAGAAAAGTGTTGATATTTAAACACTTTTATGGATGTAAAGTCTCACTGTGTAAACATTCAGCTGTGAAACTATTGCTAAAGAATGACATCCTGTGCTATTACTTCCTCTCGAGAGTTTGTTTGATTTATAAAATTAACTTGAGTTAGAAGTATGGCAAGCATTTCATTATACCAGCAAATACTTGATGTCAAACTTGTAGAATATTTTTTAGCTTATCAATTTTTCTTCAATGAAAGTTTGGCATTTTTTAATTTTGTATTATTCATGTAGTAAACTTCTTTTAAATGGGACTGTTGCCTGAAAAGAGGGAAATTAATGTCATTTTTGTTAAAAGGTAGAAAGCTTGCTTATTTTACTGGCTTGATTCCTTACACAGTAAGGCTCAGAAATCTAAGGAAAGAAACACTTTTGAATGGATTAGACTTACATTAATATAATTATATACACAAACAATGTTGATAAATGATTATAATACACTTTAAATATTATTACAAAATGTCATATCTTCACAGGATTTTATACCTGCAATCCCATAATTTTTGCGGTTGATCCTTCAAATAAAAAGTTTCTTTTCTGATATAGATGTAAGCCATACTCAAATTTTTCTTCCTTGATTTTGTGTATTTTCTTTACTGACTAGAATTTCACAGCCTATTCATTCATTGATTTATCCTTTCAGAAAACTGAGTGTAACTTCATGTTTCAGCAAACTGGCCTCAGTGGCAGTTGGTCAGTTCCACTGATGGTCTCCTCTGCATCCCACCTATAACTTGGACAAGTTATTTAATCTCTATCCCTCAATTTACTTATGTAAAACAAAGATAGAAAAGATACATTCTTTAATATTATTGTGTGCACTAGTAGGCTAAGTTAATAAAGCAATAAGAATAATATTGAACACATATGAAGCCGCAAGTCTCCATTTTACTTCTTGTAGGTTTTTAATATTATTTTCTTCATAGAGCCTTTTCCACTTCACAATGCCCTCTCCTCTTTTTGCATATTCCGTGCACTTCTATCCTGTAGCATATAATCTTTTACTTAATCATGAGTTAATTTTCCCTTTTCCAGTCTTGTTTCATCAAGTCAATTGCAAATTTCTTAAAGACATTTTGCTTGGGGATTGCATTCTACATCATTTGGACAAACAGTATCTTTGATAACTGATAATAATATTTCTGCCAATGATAGTAATACTAGTTATTTTCATATCAAAAGTAGCCAGCACTTATTTAGCACCTATTATTGTCAGAAGCTTTGGCACATTTTGTGCATCTTTTTTAATCATTACAATGATATTCTGAGGTGGATTTTGTTTTTACACCCACCTTACCAATGTAATTCACTAATAGAGACTTGAAAAGGTAGAATAACTTGCTCAATGTCACATAATCACCAGTAAGTATTGTCATCAGTGTACTCTATGAGTTGTTTGGTCCAAAAGCATAAGTCATGAAACTTATGATTCTACTTTTATTTTCTTGATAGTCCAAGAACTTCTCATTGATGAATGTATAAGATCTTCACTCATTCTGCTTTTTACCCCCTCTCCAGTCCTCCAAAATACCACATGCCAATGTCCTGTGTTCCAGGAAGAAGAATGACGGTTAGTAATATGTCTAAGCCATCCCCTGGGGAGTCTCAGAAGATTGTTTTTTCTTTTCTGTTAAAAGAACGTAAATGGACTATGGTCAATCAATACCATATAAATGTTTATTTTCATTGAATTTTTAAAATTTGTGGTTTATTTTCATCATATTTGTATGACAACTGCTTCATTAATGTGAATATCTTCCAGGTTTTATTTTCTAACTTCCTTACAACATATCAGAGAGTAAAATTATCTGTTCCCTGAAATATTAGGCTTAAATGAGATTTTAGAGCACATCTAGTCCACTATTCTTATATTCTGACTTTATTAGTAAGAAAACTAGGGCTAAAGAGGGACTTTTCCATTTACTTTATTTAGGGTAACTGATAAACTACTGTAATAGTGACCCCAAATACAGAACCTACAAAATATATATTTTTCTCTCTTTGCCATGGTAAACTTTAGTTGAACGTCTTGGATCATCAGGGAATTTCTGTTTCGCTTTAACAGAGACCCAGGTTTTTGTCCTTTGCTGTTCAGTTTCACTTACATTATTGTCATCTTCTGAATACTAAAAGGCAAGACACTGCCTCAAACACATCCCTACCAACCAGAAGGGTAAAGAGAACATGTAGAAAAAGTGGCTTGGCATTAAAGGCTTCAATCCCAAAGAGCACATGACATATCCATTCAATACTGGTGAGTTTAGTCAGATAGTCATACCTAACTTCAAATAAGACTGCAGAATACACTGTAGGTGGGTACTTACCAACAATTTGAACACCATGTACCTAAGGATAGTTTGAACACCATGGAAATGGGGAGCTAGATTTTGATGGATAGTTGGAAGTTCTACTATGACAGATTGAACATGTAGATGAAAGTGCTCTGCTGACAAATTAATCATTTATACCCTGTGTACATCAGCATTCATGCAGCCATAATCTAAATATCTGACCACATAACTTAGAGGAAAGAAGATTTATTTTCTTACGGTTCGGGGCTCAATTCATGTGAGGCCAGGGGCCCCAGATCTCAGTGCATGGCCACGGAAAGCAGAGAGAGGAAGAGTGCATAGCCTGTGCTCACATCACAGAGGCCAGAAGCAAGAGAGAGAGAGAAATGAGAGAGAGAGAGAGAGAGAGAGAGAGAGAGAGAGAGAGAGAGAGAGAACGAGCTAGCAGGGGAAGGAGGAACCTTTTATACAATCTCCAAGGCCTCACCCCCAGGGACCTACCTCCAGCCACATCCTACCAGCCTACCAGGCACCACCCAGGTAAATCCATTACAATGGATTTATCCACTTCTAGGATTACAACTGTAGACATTTTTATATCTAACTATAACATACCCCTTTATGGTGAATAGACATATATACTGTGTTTTATAGCACACATTGATTTAGTGTTGTTATTTATTACATGCATTTTGTGTAGTTACTGTGTCAGTGTTTTTACTGGAGTTTTGCGGGGGGGGGGGGTTGTTTTGCAAGGGGAGGGGTTGATACTAGGGATTGAACCCAGGGAAGCTCTACCTCTGAGACACACTCAGTCCTATTTTATTTTATTTTATCTTTAAACAAGCAGGGTATCACTAGGTTGCCAAGAGTTTTGCTACATTGTCGAGGCTGTTTTCGAACTTCCGATCCTCCTGTCCAGCCTCCCAAGTATTGAGATTACAAGCATGCACCACCATGCCCAGCTTTTAATGGAGCTTTTGAAAATAAAGCATCATGTCTGTCAAAACTGTTCTACATTTTAAGGAAAACTGATTTTTGGAGGAAGTTACATTGCCAGCGATTTATTTTTTATTTAATAAACATACACACATACAAATAAAAAATGTATACTTAATAAGTTAAGCATAATAAGTATTATTTTGGAGATGAAAAACATAAAAAAGCATACAAGGAAATTGTGTCTTATCAGGAAGGTCCAAATCTTTCAGTGTTGGACTATAAGTAGAGACATCTGTATGTAGGTAGCATGAATAATTACATTAGTAACTATGGTGGGCTAATTGTCCACACATAGTAAGAGCAGTATAATAAAAAATAAGAATAGTGCCTTATTTATATGTTTTTGTCTTCTAGCGTTATTTGTGTGTGTGTGTGTGTGTGTGTGTGTATGTGTGTGTGTTTATGTGCATGTGCTACTAGGAATTGGAGACGTTCTACCTCCAAGCTACATCTCCAGCCCTTTTTATTTTTATTTTTATTTTTGTTTTTTGTTTTAAAACAGGGTCTCCATCGGTTGTGGAGAGTCTCAATAAGTTGCTGAGGCTTGTCTGAAACATGTGATCCTTCTTTCTCAGCCTCTATGTACTGGGATGCAGACCATTGTGCCTAGTTTAGCAGTGATTCCTTATAATGCCTAAGTTTTATGATAAAAACTAATGGGAATTACATTTAAGGGGTTCCAAACTATAAAATTATTTGCACTCAACTTCTAGGGTTTCTAGAACTAATTAAAACTTCTAACAAGACAGCAAGTGAGAGTTAGTTATACAAAAGCAGAAAATAAGATATAGTTAGGTATATTTGTCCTCCTCCTTTACATGTATTCATTTTTTGGGTAAAATATTTTTGCATATAACACAATTAAGATGTATATACATACAATTGACTTCTCCACTGATAGATATCAACTGTTGTAATAATCATCTTTTTATCACCATAATAAAATACCTGAGATACTTAAATTATAGAGAAGAAAGGTATATTTAGGTTTACAATTTTGGAAGTTTTAGTCCAAGTTCGAGCAGACCCATTGCTTCAGGCCTTTCATGGGTCTGGCGGATGGCAGTGATTAGAAACACATAGCAGAGTCTTCTTCACCTTCACATTCTCCACAGTGCATGGTTAAATGTCTTGTACCATAGACAGACATTTGTTGAAAAGATCTTAACTCAAAATAGGCTATGAAAGAAAATATTGGGATAATTCAAGAGAAAAAACTTTCCCTTGGTCTCTATTATCTGGATATCTTAATTGGAAATTCTATTTTTATTTTCTTTTTTGGCCTGAAATATCAGACAACTATCCTAAATCCTCCAATTCATCTGTGTGCAAAGACTGAGACTAAAATGAATATGTATGCTTTTCCCGAGGAACTAAAATATCCTGGCAGTTGTTCAACTCACTAGATGTGCTATTAGAGCAGAGTGCCTGATTCAGCAGTTCCATTCAGGTGCAGGTTTCCTAATGTTGCAGGAGGAAATTCAGTGGTTACAGCAGTTATATAGTCATTAGGAATAGGCTCCATAGTGACTCAAAATGATTTTCTTAATTATAATTTATCCTTCTTTCATTATACTTGAGCCTCAAATTATAACTGACTACCTTCCTTGAATTCACCACAGGGCTCATGCAGGTCTTTAAGTAAATATAAAGAAGAAAACGGATGTTAATTCTTTTCCTCACCTAAAATACGAGTAAGGAGCACATGATTAGCACAAAAAATAATGTCGGCTGCATTTACCAAAATTCTGTTTCCCTCACAGTTTGCAGATTTTTATTTCTTGCTTGAAATAATTTTTTATCAATTAAATTAGCATTGTCGTTTTTCATATCCTGTCATCTGACAAAATGTTAAAATATAATACTATAGACATGTACTCAAAACACTAACAATCATATTAAATGTTTTCTTCTTTTTCTTATTTATTCCTTCCTTTGCCCATTTAAAGTTTTAAGGAATCACCACAAAATGTAAGTCACTATGTTAAATATATAGGATTCAACAATGTATAAAAGACAAGTAAAATAAGTAATATGTGAATTAAAGAAATACAATTACATGGCCATTTACTACTTCCCTCTGAAGAAAAAAGTTAATATAGCAGGCCTGGGATGGCTATTCTTAGAAGGCCCTATGTGGTCAGATATTGGCTTGCATCTGGAAAGGAATTTGGGAAGAGTTCCTGCCTTTATCAGAAATCTATAGTAGCTCACTGTGCCTAAACTATTTGTACAAGCAACATGGTTTACACTGATCACTGCTTTCCTTCTGGGAGTCTGGAGTTGGGCACATACTAAACTAAAGATACTTGCATGGCCAATCTCCTATTGGAGAATGCTGGGCAATTAGTCTCTAATGAGTTTCCCTCATAGACAATACTTCACACACATTGTCACATTAATTCTGAAGAATTAGGCATGACTTGTGTGACTCCATCAGAAGACTCTTTAAACTGATTTTATCTGGACTTTGCTCTGTGTGTGTTTTCCCTTTGCTAATTTTGCTTTGTATTCTTTGCTGTAATAAATAATAGCTATGAGTATACCTATGTGCTGAGTCCTGTGAGTGCTTCTAGCAAATTATTGAAACTGGGGGTGCTTTGGGTAATGCTCTCTATCCTCCAGCACATCTTCTCCCTCTCTCTCTCTCTCCTAAACAACTCTGTATATTTAAGTTAGAAAAAATCATTTAGCAAAACCTCTTTGTCATCATCATATAAATTGCTGAAACATGTACTATATTTTCCAGAACAATATCTTCTGTATTACTGTGACTTATGTATGATCTACTATATTTCTTTGAAAACTCAATCATTTCTTCATTAAAATTCAACAATATGTGAATTAGTGTCTAGAATCTTGAAGAACTATAAGCTAAACAATAAAGCTTCAAAATAGTTGTGATTTATTTTTAAAGACAAAGAGGTTCATAAACTAATTGATGCTAGCTTCATACAAATTTTTCTTGGGAGCCCATACTAGTTTCAGGCACTTAAGAATCTACTAAAGTAAAATTTGAAAAACAAAACAATTGAAATTCTTCCCTGGCTACCCTTAATGGTGTCTTGGTGGTTGAAAAAATTTACCTCCATGACCACATAACAAAAAGGACAAAAAAGCTGCAGTCAGGACCATAGTTATAGAGGAGGCTGAGCAGATACAGAGGGCAGCATATGGAAAGAGCAAGACCAAAGGGAGTCCAGGAGTGTTTCATGGGAATTGGAAAAATAGGTATGAGGTTTCTTTTTGATTTTGTGTGTGTGTGTGGGGGGGGGGTAATGAAGACTGAACTCAGGGGCATTCTATTTTTTTTTTTTTTTTTTTAAGTACTGGGGATTGAACTCAGGGGCATTCTACCTCCGAGCTACACACCCAGCCCTATTTTTTATTCTTTATTTGGAAACAAGGTCTCACTAAGTTGCAGAGTGCCTCACTAGGTAGCTGAGGCTGGCCACGAACTCAGATCCTCCAGTCTCAGCCTCCCAAATGCTGGGATTACAAGCATGCGCCACTACCATGCCTGGCTTGGCATTCTACTTCTAAGCTACATCCTAGCCCTATTTTTTTTAAAAAGAGGATCTCACTAAGCTGCAGAGTGCCTTGCATTGCTGTGAACCTGTGAATCTTCTGTCTCAGCTTCCCAAGAACTGGGATTACAAGCTTGTACTACCATGCCCTGCCTTTTTGCTTAATTTTATACTTTGTATTTCCTGTACTAAATAATATAGACATTTATATTATCTCTATATTTTCATTGTTTATATTATCTTTTGTGTTTAATATGAAGGAAATCCCAAATGGAACAATGAAAGCATTTCTACATTGTGCTTCAACAATTTCTTTCGAATATTTATCTTGTCTTTCAGGAAACAGGGACTTTTTCTTGAGAGATAAGCAAAAAAAAAAAAGGGGATATGAACAATTTTGCTTTTCATACCCACACATAAGTCCCAAATGATCCAGAAACATAAGAACTTGCTGAATGACAGAGCTTTTTCAGAACAAACACAAACAGGGAGTCACATTACAATGTTACTTTTGCCTGCTTTTACCTATTTTTATTTTTTAACCTATTTTTCATGCCTGTACTAGGATTACAGGCATAAACCACTGCACCCAGATCTCTTGCTTTTCAAGGTAACAGATCTTGTAACTTAGAGCAAAAAGTACAACTGTAAGACCACAGATTACCTTTTTGCTCTTAAGAAAACATTTTTAGTTCTTAGAACTTCCTGTTAATTAAAAAAAAAACATAATAAAATTGAGATATAAAACCCATAGAATATTTTAAATGTTATGTTTAGATAATCATGAATTTAATATACTCAAAGCAAATTGCAATGGAATTCCATTATCCTCTAGACAATTAGAATGTGTGTATTAAACATAAGCTCAAATGCCTAACTTTGAGGCCCTGCAAATGTTAGATCTGGGCCAAATTACCTTCCTATAAGGCAGATCCCTAACAGAGCACAGAAATCACAGACAGGCAAGTTACTACATTAAGCTAAGATTCTCAGTCAGAAATTTGCATCATGGGAAGATTTTAATCTTTGTAGAAATCAATCAATTTTAGACCAAGTAATTAAAGCAAATTGCAAACCATATCATACTAAAATAAGAGAATAGCCTGCAAATACAAATAAGAGCTTTGCAACTACCAGAGCTGGTCTGTCTGGTGGAACATGAATGATGCAGTTCAAACAACAGAGCATCACTCAAACTTGAAAGGAGAATCCACATAGCACTAGAACAGAGACCTAGCTAAGTGTTCTCAATAATTCCTGGTTGCGCCTGGACTGAAAGTTGCTGTAAGATATAAAGGACAACATCTATAATTAGCCACGCACTTTTATATTGAAGTTATTAATATTGTTCTATCATTGCTTTTAAAATATTTTTAAAACATGAGCTTAACATCTCTTTTAAGTAGAGTATGGAGAAACTGAACCAGATAAAGCCTATCCTGAGTCTAATATTTCTATTGCATTTTCTCAATGAGCTCTCAGTCCCCTCACTAAGCATTAATTTAGAACCACCCAGGTCCAAGAACTTTTCTAGTTACTGTAATGGCAGAAACATACAATGCACATGCTCTCCCTTGAATGATCAAAAGTTGCGTTTCCTGTCCCAGAATAGAAATATGTACCAGGTGCTGGAAAGCTACAGAACCAGTTTCAGACTTACACCAGCACGATCTAGAAATCTCAGGAATGATGATGAGTCAAATGAGCTTTAAATCAGAAACGGTCAAGGGGTGGAAGGAAAGGGGATATCATGCACAAACATTTGGAGGAATCTGAGAGGGATGCATTTGGAAGCTAAATAATGTCTTAAAAACTTATCAGTTGGAATGATAATAGAGGTCAGATCATGAAGGACCTTGAATTTCATGATAAAGATTTGTGTTGCTTATTATATATTATAAAGGGCTTTAATGCAATTTGGAAGCTTTGCAGTTAGCACCTTTTAAAGGGAAGGAGAGGGGCTGTGTTCATATATATAACTCACATAAAGCTCATGTACACATGGTAGAACTCACCAAATCACTAAGACAAATGCTTCACTTCTACCTACTTCCATTTTATCCTCAGATATGGAATGCAAACCCTTACCGCCAATGCTGGGCTTCTGGCATCTCGGAATGACTTCAGAACTTTAAAATTTTCACTGCACTCTTTTCTTAGTATCCAGAGTGCTGATAAGCAATCTAATTCCAGCATGAGTGATTGCGTCTTTATACTTAGCTTACTTTTTCCCACTAGACCAATTAAGTCTTTTTCTTTTTCTTCTTTTCAGTTCTTAAAAAAGCATGACATAGTTAATGCATATATATTTTGTTGGATAAATGTATAAATTAATCTTGCTTAGAGTTTGATAGTCATTAATTTGAATACCAGTGTTTCTGCTATGCTTTCAGGAATTTCTTTTTCTGGTAAATATTTGATCAAAGCTAAATCTTAATTTTCCCTACAGTCTCCTTCTCCTTCTTATTCTTTTTTCCCCCTATGGTACTGGGGATTGACCCTAAGAGTAGTCTACGTTCAAGCTATAACTCAGTGCTTTTTACATTTTGTTTTAAAACACTGTCTCACTAGGTTACTCAGGGTCGAGCTAAGTTGTTGAGGTTGGCCTCAAACCTGTGAACCCAAAAATTGTGATTATAGGCATGTGTCACTGCACTCACCAAACATCTAGGTTGAATAATATTGCTAGCTACAGTAGATTTTCTATCCTTTTGTGTGGGTAAGTTTGTTTTTTTCCCAATACCCTGTTCCTTATTTATGTGTTTATTTCTATTTACTATTTATTTATTTTGGTACTAGGAATTGAACCTAGGGGTGTTCTATCTCTGATCTACAGCCCCAGCCATTAGCCATTTTAAAAAAAATTGAAATAGTCTGCAAATTGCTGAGGGTATCGCTAAATTGCCCAAGACCTTATTTATATTCATATTTATGAACACATTATTGTTTTGAATCTGTGCCATCTTTTTAAGTAACATGTGCACTTTGAAAAGTATACTAACTTAGACCACTCTTTCAGATTTGAGAGTTTGATAAACTAGATAGTTATCAAACAAATTTTTCAAAATATTAGTAGATGCACTGAAGACTAAAATATTAACAGTTGGTTCATTTAAGAAACTTTTTTTTTAATTCCCATGGTTTTTTTATATAGCCATACTTGAGATTAGCAGTAAAAATTTGAACTATGAAGGACTTACTTAATCATACCAATTATGTGTCTGATACTGAAAATAAAAAGACTTTTTAAAATATCATTCTTTCTCTTAAGATATTATTATATATTCCATTTGTTTCTTTTACCCTTAGATTTTCCTATTTTTCTACTTAATAATTTATGTATTTCTTTTTTCACAAGAAAGGCATTACATGGACCTAGTTTCAAATCTAATTGTGTTTTTCTTTGCATCAGTAATAGAATTATTATTATTCTTATCACTAAGATCTAGTTCATTATCTTATAAAAAACAAATATTCCTCACTCTCAATTTTCAATAGTTGATTTTTCTTATATATGCTCTCAGTAGGCATATCCTCTTCACTTGCTGAAAATGAAAATTCATTCTTTTCCATAAGAAAATTATCATTCACCTCACTAATCTATCTTGATTACCTTCATCACTGCAGCCCAAGATTCTTATTTGTCAATTACCTTTATTATTTTAATCAGTTAGTATTTATCCTAAAGGTTTCTGACATTTCTGCTATATAATATAAACACAGCAGAAGACAAAAGTATTACCAAAAGAACTGGTGTGCAAATATACTTTCAAAGGAATAACAATTTATTGGTTTTATCTTCTTCTATTTATTTATTTATTTATTTATTTATTTATTTATTTATTTATTTATTTTTGTGGTACTGGGGATTGAACTCAGGGGCATTCTACCTCTGAGCTACACCCCCAGCCCTATTTTTTTATTCTTTATTTTGAAACCGGATCTCGCTAAGTTGTGGAGTGCCTCACTAGGTAGCTGAGGCTGGCCGTGAACCTGGATCCTCCGGTCTCAGCCTCCCGAATGCTGGTATTACAAGCCTGCGCCACCACGCCGGCTATCTTCTTCTATTTGAATAAGACAAAAATTGTGTGAAAAATACAGCTACCTAAGATTTACCATGGTGAAACATAACAATTTGTAAAGGACATGAGATTTTACTAATGATGTACTTTCTTTAACTAAAACCAAAGTGACATCAAAATTTAAAAGGAGACTGAGAAAGGGGATAGTAGGAAGCAAAATTTTATGTATGTATAAAACACCAGGTTTGAAAACAGATCAATCTAGCAAATTAGCTCCCGAAATATCTTCCCCTTTGTCATAGGCTGATGTGCTTGTAATCGACTAAAATATGCATTTAACTACTTTAGAAGAGATATGTAATAATGTCATAATGACTTAGTGAAGGGACTGAATTTGTATTTATAGCACACTGAATTTGTATTCAACTATATCACATTGTGTCCAATCATCCTCTGGAAAATGCTGGCCACGTGCTCCAGATTGTAAGAAAATAGGCATAGGTATTTTTTAGAAAATTAGACTCTAAAAGAAAATAAAGTCAATGGATTAAAAAACTAAAAGAAATCCAAATTTAACTATGAAAAATCAGGAAGGGGAGAAATTAGAGCATTGTCAAATGCAGAGACACATATAAGCATGCCAATCAATGGAATTATTTAATGGAAAATATTGTTTGTTTTAATATGATAGGATAGAAAGGTCTACTTTGAGTACATTTAGAATTGTAAGAGTGTAGCTCTGCTTATAGATTAGTCAACCCACCTATGTGCTATAAGAAAAATCTTATAGCACATAGGTGGAGCTATATAGGAAAAATATAAGTTGAATAAAATATTCATATAAGGCATTTTGCAAATATAAGTAGAAAAATTCATTGTGCTATAAATATTTTAGGCAACGAAGGGAATTAGTGTTTTAACATGAAATAATATTCCATGTCATAATTAGTGACTTCATATCTAGGTGATATTCTTTAGACCATGGTCATCAATATTTTCTACTTAACTTGATTAACTAGTTTTTAGAATTCCAATTTAGAATCTAGAAATATAGTTAAATTGTCTAAGAAATGCTTATGTATAGCATGGGTAACTGTGACTAGAATGAGCATTCCATTCAATAAATTTCTAATGACCCAATGCCTATATTTAAGTAGTGAGAAGGGACAAATAGCTAACTAGAAAGTGACTTTATTGCACACTGTATAATCAGCCTTCATTTCTGACATGTTCAACATGTTTATTTTTACTTGGATAGTGACTAATAATGGATGTTTCATATATAACAAAGCTGAGAACAATAATTTATAATTTGAATGATAGTATTAGATTCTAAATGGATCAAATATTATATTAAATTATAATAATAATTTACATTTAAAATGCACAAGGGTCTAAGGAGAAAAATATGACTCAATAGTTCACAAGAAAAAACAGAAGTTGTAGCCGGGCGTGGTGGCGCAGGCTTGTAATCCCAGCATTCGGGAGGCTGAGACTGGAGGATCCGGGTTCGCGGCCAGCCTCACCTACCTAGTGAGACACTCCTCAACTTAGTGAGACTCGGTTTCAAAATAAAGAATACAAAATAGGGCTGGGGGTATAGCTCGGAGGTAGAATGCCCCCGAGTTCAATCCCCAGTACCGCAAAAAAAAAAAAAAAAAAAACAAAAAAAAAAAACCAGAAGTTGTTGGTTTTAGTTTACTATAAGAAGTCCATATTAGCTTGTATTAACTTCTTCTGTACTATACCAAATACCTGAATTCCAGAGGACTATTGGCAGATTACAGTTATTACTAGAGAGAGGATGATTGCTATGGTTTTGATTTAGAGTGCTCCCTAGATATCATGGAGACAAGGCAGCCATGTTGGAGGTGGTGCTTGGTTCTGAGAGAAGGATGACTGTGGGGGTGTGACCTTGGGGATTATATGTAATCAGTCCCCTCTCCCTTTGCTTTCTGTCTTGCTTCTGGCTTCCATGATGTGAGAGCAGAGCTCTTGCTTTTTCCCTGTTTCTGCTTCCTGCCACTATGCCCAGAGCTTCACAGATTTCACCCCACCTGACATGGACTGAACCCTTGAAACTGTGAGCAAATAAATTTTCCCTCTTCTAAATTGTATGCTCAGGTCTTTTGGAATACAGCAATGAGAATACTGAATGAAATAATGGTAAATAATGTTAGATAATTATTCAGCTACAGAATTACCCATTCTCTAAATATATTAATATGTTGTTTCCATTCTTTTGACACCAAACATTTCAAGTTGAAAGAAAAAGAATTGAATACATTGAGTATGAATATGATGATGTCTTTAAATATTAAAAAATTAGATTTTTTGACTCAAAATAAAAACATTGAAGCACTCTACACATTTAAATTTCTAAACATCAGCTGCCATAACCCAGTAAAGCAAAAAAGCATCTAGAGTCCTTCTTATTATTCTCATTAAAGTGGAAAAGGTCGTGGAGGCCTAAGGGGAGCCAGCCACAATGGCCCCACCCAGCTGTCATCTGGCCACCTCTGGCTGTGACCTCACAGGAGCCATTGTGGGGGCGTCTCCAGCCCCAGCCACATCATTAAGTAGTTTGATGGCTTTGGATCTGATTGGTTGGTTTGGGCTTTGGGCTTTGTTGGTGGTGGTGATGATGATGATGGTAGTGGTGATGGTGGTGGTGTGTGTGTGTATGTGTGTGTGTATGTTTGTGTGTGCATGTACGTGTACGTGTGTATTGGGTTTATTATTTTGTTTGCTGTTTTGTTTTTGTAGTTAGCATCATCAGTTGCTGTTGCAGCTCTCCATGGACAGAGCAAGGAGAGAGAGTGGAGAGCAGAGGCCAGGCCCCAGCCTGCTCTCCCTGTGAGGATGCCTCATGGATCCTGATATGGTCCTGAGGGACATGGGCCAGGGTGTCTTTGCCCAGCTCCAAGTGGCCTCCATATCCTCACCGGGATAGAGGGGGCCATGAACATCCTGCCTAAGGACAGGAATAAATTGCCCTTCATTCATCCCAAATGGATAAAACATGAGGACTGTGGAGCACCGGAAACTCAGACTCAGCAAGACCCTCAGCAACTTAGCAAGACCACGTTTCAAAATAAAAACTAAATGGTCTGAGGGTGTAGCTTCGAGGGGGAATCTCCTGGGGTTCAATCTCGGCACCCCAAAACAGTATGTAATGTCAGATGATCTCTGTTAAGAGTGTTCATAATTTTCACCTACATCTGTTTTACTCTCCAGGGGTTACAGAACAGCAATGTTTCCCTTCTGCTGTCTCTGCTTCCTGGGTTGGTGGCATCCTCTGTAAAGAGAAGCTTCCCCAGGCTGCTATTAGTTTACCTGAGGACAATATATTTAATCAAGACATAAACGTTTGATTCTTTGCCTTGTTTACACTTACAGAAACAATAGGTTGGTTTCCAAGCATTCTCCACATCCGTGAGAGTTGTTTGGGGTGATAGCACACTTTTATAAATCAGCCTATGACACCCCATCATTAAGTGGGAAAGTTCTGGTTCTGGGGGACCTGAAAGCCTGGCGGAAGGGACAATTCTTGGCACTAGGGGAGCGGTGTGCATTTCTGAGTGGGACTTACCAGGTGAGCATGGTGTTGAAAGCAGATTAGAAATAGCAGCCCAGGCAGAAGAGACTTGGCGAGCGAGACCAGGGCCACGAGTGAGCAAGGCTTCAGGATGAGCAAGGCCAGCTAGGGACTGCACCTAGGACACGGGGGAGCGGCTGGGAGATGGGGCTGGGGGGAGGACCTGCAGAGAAAGGTGGGAGGACATTTGCAGAGCCGGCTCCGCACTCCCGCCCCATGCCCCGTGCCCCCGCATTCCCTGAAGCCCCTCTCCCGCTACGGATTGGACCCGGCCAGCAGGCAGCAGTGGTGTCAGAGCACAAATGCGCCTCCCCCTGCTAGCTTCCCCTGCCACCCTCCTGGGTTCACTGTCTCTCAGCAGCCAACAGCGGCTGAACCTCCATGGGGCTGGGTGAGGAACACAGTGGAGGTAGGGACCCTCCCTGCCCGCCATGGCCTCCAGATGCTCCTTTCCGGGCCTCAGAAGACAGGGTACTGAGGTGTGGCCCATTCACCGGAAACATCCCAGGATCCTAGTGTCTGGGCATGGCTGAAACAGTATAAAAAGTGTGGTGTTGCCTAAGGAGGACCAAATCAGCTCATAAAAACCACCCTTATGCACCGGATGCGGTGGAGCAGGCCTTCTATCCCATTATAGGGGAGGCTGAGACTGGAGGATCACAGAGTCCAAGCTCCTTAGAGAGGCTATGTTTCAAAATAAAAATGTAAAAAATAGGGCTGGGGTGTAGCTCAGAGGTTGAGGGCCCTGTACCACAATCAATCAATCAATCAATCAATAAAAAGCACTCAAGCATGACTGCACACCCTCCTAATCCCAGTGCTAGGGAGGCTGAGACAGGAGTACTACCGGTTCCCAGCCAGCCTCAGCCACTTCCTGAGGCCCTCTGCAACTTAGTGAGACCCTATTTCAAAGTAATAAAAAAAATAGGACTTGGGGGGTAGAATACCCCTGGGTTCCATCCCCAGTACCACAAAAAGTAAATAAAATACGTATGATTTTTAAAAAACGGGCCCAGTGACTCCTGTGGTACCATCCTGAGACTCATTAGAGCCTGAGGGAGAAGCACAGACGGGGGTTAACAGGCCAGCCTCGCTCCAGTTCTTTAGGGGAAACAGTGTCCCTGAGGGGGGTGTTGCGTTCTTCTTGGAATTAGCTTTAGTATGAAGCACAAGACTGTCCAAACCATTACAGATATAGTCAAAGAACAAAGGAAGACCATCAAGCAGCGTCAAGAAGATGAAATGGTTAAAAATAAGCTTAATACTAGTAGGGCATGGTGGCACACACCTGTAATCCCAACACTTGAGAGACTGAGACAGAAGATCACAAATTCCAGGCCAACCTCAGGAGCTTAGGAAGACACTCAGTGCCTTAGGAAGACTCTGTTTTGAAATTCTTAAAAAAAAGTGGGGCTTAATGTAGAGCTACCTTGAGCTTAATGTGGAGCTCAAGGTAGAATGCCTCTGGGTTCAATTTCCAGTACCCCCAACCCTCAAAAAATAGTAAGTGTACCTGCCGGTAGCCATGGCCGTCTCCTACAGGAAGGGGAGGGTGGAATCATATCTATGACCAAAGAAGAGGGCTAGACTCCCAGCCATGCCAAGCTGGTGGCTGAGGACCCCAATGACCCACAAGAGGACCACGATGCCTTCCTAACAGACCCTGCGGTCGAGCGTGAGGGGGAAGGCGGGGAAGGCTCTTCCCATTGGAAAAGGAAGGAAAGCTACTCCCTCACCCCGCAGGCACATGAAGAAACCGAGACCCATGGAGTGACCACAGGAACCACCAGGCCATCTACAACACACTTCCTGGGGAAGAGAGGTCACCCAATGGAGCAATGGCCACTCCAAGGAGTGGCTCAAGGTGACTCACCACCTCCTGGAGTCGCCATCCAGGACTGACAGTGCCCATGATGTGATCCTACACTTAGAAAAAGAAACACAGATGGACAAAGAAAAACACTCACCAGGAGACTTCTAGAGCTGATGAACAAATTCAGTAAAGGAACCCCATACAAAATCAACTGATTATGCTTTTTCTTTTACTCTTTAATACCTTGGTATTGCAATGTCATTATACATCATGGTGAGATTCAAAGTTATCCAAGCATACATGCACACAGGGCTTTGTGGATTTCCCCCTTATTACCCGACCCTCACTATCAATACTGCTTCTAGATACCAACCACTAATCCACATTGAAAGAAATCAGGGAAACAATTCTGTTCACAATAGCTTCAAAAAGAAAAATACTCAGTGATAAACCTAGCCAAGGTGGTAAAAGACCTCTACAGTAAAAACTATAGAACATTAAAGACAGAAATTGAAAAAGACCTTAGAAGATAGAAAAACATCCCATGTTCTTGGATAGGCAGAATGAATATTGTCAAAATGACCATACTGCCAAAAGCAAGATACAGATCCAATGCAATTCCTATGAAAATACCAATGTCTAAAAAAAAAACACATAAAATTAATATAGAAGAAAAAAGACTCAGAATATCAAAACAACTCTGAGCAATAAGAACCAAGAGGGAGGCATCACAATACCTGATTTCAAAGTCTGCTACAGAGCTACATATCTAAAAACAGCATGGCACTGACCCCAAAACAGACACATAGACAAATGGAGTAGAATAAAAGGTAGGGAGGCAAGTTTTTAAGCTTATAGCATTGGGTTGCTAATATACGTTTATTGGTGCATCGTGATCACACATCCTAATGAAGTTCACAGTGTGGAGACATACACACACAGCACTTTGTGAGCCTCCCCTTCTGATCCCCCTCCCCATATAAGTTATGAAATGTTGGAGTAAAACATTTTTATATAGATTTTTTAAACCTAAATTAAGATAATGTTTAATTCTGCTAGTAGAAAGCCCTACAATAATGCGGTCTAGGGGATGAACTGGCATTCATTTCAATATGCTAAGAATTCCACCTGAGAATTCCTAGCATCAAACTATCTTCAAAAGATATAAACCTTTCTCTATGTTAGTCATATGTTTTTTTCAATGGTCAAGTGAGATTTTTGATTTACATATTGACAGTGTCTACATGCACAGAAGCCACTTGGATGACACATTACATACTACCAAGTTAACCAAGGTAGAACCTTATTTCAGAGAAAAGGAGGGCAAGGCAGAAGAAAATGTGGCATGATGAGTGAAACTGAAGCTGAAAGTGATCCCTTAAAAACACAGATAGCTGTCTTTTCAGGGATCCAAGGTATGTGTAGAATAATCCTTTGGGTAGGGAGTTAATGAGAGTGTATACTGTCATCTTATAGCACCCTTCCAGCAAACTAAAAGTAGCTTCATTCATTGTGAATTTTATGAATGATATCATATATTTTATGGTATAAAGCATCTCAAAATCTAAACACATAATCATTATAAATACTTTTTATTTTTTCTTTCTGGCTTATTAAGCTACCTTCTAAAACCATATTTGAATGTTGCATATTGATATAGGCTATATAAACACCGTCTAAAATGCAGAGATATACTTAACTAGTTTTAATGAAAATTAAATAATTTATAATAGCGTCATTCATGTAAGGGTATGTTATTTCATTCTTTGGGGACAATGGCTCTTGTGTGAGTTCCACTAAGAGCTCCATGTTAAAGATCATATACTCTTTCCTCAGTATGTCTTCACATGTCGCCATCTGAAATGTGCTTATATGAGTGCCTCTGGAAACCTTTACCCTACTAGCAGAATTAAACATTATCTTAATTTAGGTTTTAAAATATATATATATATAAATGTTTTACTCCAACACTTTATCACCTATCTGAGTTGTGTATACCAAGTCCCTAGGAACACTTAGAAAAAAAGTAAATACTTCCTCACAGCCATCGGCACTCTGGAATCTCACTGTTAGAAATGTCTGGGATTCTATGAAACTCATTCTTACAGGTTGTTCTTTGCAGAGAAGAATGAAAATAATTCAGTAGATTTATTTTTGGAATAAAAGTTGTTAGCATAATTTAATATGCTTTGAATATAGCGCAAAGACATAATTAGGTATTTTCTCTGCTGAAAATCAGGGAAAACCTTTGCTCCGCCAGAAATCTGTGCTTCATGTGTGCAGAGATAAATTTGCAGTCAAATTTTAGCAAATGCTTATCCAAAAGCATGGAAAGTATTTCCATCTTCTAAGGTCTTTAATTTCTTTTTTCAATGTTTTATGGTTTTCCTTATAGAGGTTTTTTGTTTGTTTGTTTGTTTTTTTACCTCCTTGGTTAGGTTTATTCCTAAGTATTTTATTTTGGGGGGTGATATTGTGAGTGGAATTGTTTTCTGTATTTCTTTTTCTGTGGATTTATGGTTGGTATACAGGAATGCTTCTGATTTTTTAAGATTGACTTGGTATCCAGACACTACTGAATTTGTTGATCATTTCTATAGGCCTTTTGTTTGAGTTTGTTGGGTTTTCTAAGAACAATATCATGTTGTTTGCAATTAGGGATAGTTTTAGGTCTTATTTTCCTATTTTTAATCCTTTGATTTTCTTCTCTTGCCTTATTGCTCTGGCTAGAGTCTCAAGTACTATATTGAACAGAAGTGGTGATAGTGGACATGTTTGTCTTTTTCCTGTTTTTAGTGGAAACTCTCACAGTTTTTCCCCATATAATATGATGTTCGCTGTGGATCTGTTGTATATTGCCTTTATGATGTTGAGGCATGTTCCTTCTATTCCAATTCTCTGCAATGCTTTTAGTATGAATGGGTATTGGATTTTATCAGTTGCTTTTTCAACATCCATTGAGATGATCATGTGATTTTTTTTCCCCTTGATTCTGTTGAGGTGGTGAATTACATGGATTTTTTTTTTTCATATATTGAACTAGCCTTGAATCTCTGGAATGAACTCAACTTATTCATGGTGTATAATCTTGATGTGACTTGGAATGTGCATTGCTAGTATTTTTTTTATCAAATTTGTGTATAAGTTCATCAATGATATAGGCCTATAGTTTTCTTTTCTTGAGCTATCTTTATTTGGTTTTGGTATTAATGTGATGTTGGCTTTGGAAAAGGTATTTGGAAGAGTCCTATTTCTTGCTATTTCATTGAATAGGTTGAAGAATATTGGGATTAACTCTTCTATAAAGGTTTTGTAAAATACACTTGGAAAACCATCTGGTTCTGGGTTTTTGTTTGATGGTAAACTCTTTATTACTGCTCCTATTTCTTCCATTGCTATTGGTCAGATTAAGTTTTCTATGTCTTATTGACTCAATTTAGGGAGGTTGTATGTGTCTAGAAATTTATCAATTTCTTCTAGATTTTCCATTTTTTTGCAGTATAGTTTTTCAAAGAAGTTTCTGATGATTCTCTGTATTTCCACTCTGTCAGTGGTAATATCACCTTTTTCATTTTTTATTTTGGTAATTTGGTTTGATTCTCTCTTTCTTTTGGTTATGTTGGCTAGTAGTTTATCTATCTTATTTATTTTTGAAGAAACCAGCTTTTGGTTTTGTTGATTTTCTGAATTTTTTATTCTGTACTTCATTAATTTCTGCTCTGATCTTAATAATTTCCTGTCTTCTACTTGCTCTAGGCTTAGACTAGCCCTGTTTTTCCAGGGCTTTGAGTTGTGTCATTAGGATATTTATTTGGTGATTTTCTGTCCTTATGTGGGCACTCAGTGCTATGAATTTTCCTCTTAGTAATGCTTTCAAGGTGTCCCAGAGGTTTTGATATGTTGTGTCTCAAAATGGCCATTCACTCAAAAGTGATCTGCACATTCAATAAGATATCCATTAAATTACCAAGGTCATTTTTCACAGACATAGAAAAATCAGTCCTTAAATTGATTTGGAATGGCAAAAAGCCCAGAATAGCTAATGTATTTCTCAGCAACAAGAACCATGCAGGAAGCACAACAATACCTGACTTTGAACTATACTACAAAGCCACATAATCAAAATAGCATGGTATTGGCACAAAAACAGACACATAGACCAATGGAGCAGAATGGAAGAATCGGAAACAAATCCTCACACTTACAGTCAATTGATTTTGACAAAGGAACCAAAAGTATACACTGGAAAAAAAAAAAGATAGCCTTTTCGACAAATGGTGTTGACAAAACTGGTTAACCATATGCAGAAAAATGGAAATAAACCCCTTTCTCACCCTGCACAAAAGTAAATTCACAATGGATCAAGGACCTGAAAGTCATGCCAGAGAACTTGCAGCTATTTGAAGAGGGCATAGAACTTGCAGCTATTTGAAGAGGGCATAGGTCCAACACTTTATCACATAGACACAAGTCAAAACTTTCTCAACAAGACCCAAAGACACAAGCAACTCAAAGGAAGACCAATACATGGGATTGCATTAAATTGAGGAGCTTCTGTGTAGCAAAGGAAACTATCAAGAACCTCAACAGAGAGCCCACAGAATGGAAGAAAATTTTTGCCAACTACTCCAACAGAAGACTAATATCTAGAATATACAGAGAACTCAAGAAACTCACAGCTACGTAAACAATAAAAAATGGGCAAATTATCTAAATAGATATTTCACAAAAAAGAAATACAAATGGCCAATAAATGTATGAGGAAATGTTCAACATCATTAGCAGTCAGAAAGATGCAAATCAAAACTACCTTGAAATTTCACCTAACCCCAATTAGAATGGTAAACATCAAAAATACAACAACAACAAATACTGGTGAGGGTGTGTAGAAGTGGGAGCCCTAATTCATTGTTAGTGGGATTGCAGATTAGTGCAACCACTTTGGAAAACAGTGTGAAGGATCCTCAGACGAATTGGAATGAACCTACCATATTATCCAGCAATACCATTCTGGGTATCTATCCAAAAGAATGGAAATCAAACTACCAGACTAATGCCACACCAGGTCCATGCAGTAGCTCATTCACTCTCACAATTGAACCACAAATGCAGGGTTCAGGGACACACAGAAATTGAGCCGGGCGGGGGGGGGGGGGGGGTTCAGTAGGTCATCCAAAAGTCAGGCCTCACCTGTGCCTGGCAACTCTCCTGGTAAAGAGTACAGCCAGTGAGCCTTCCCTTGGCTCTGACCTTTCCTTCTCTCTCAGCAGGGCTGCCTGGGGAAGACATGCAGTCAGGGCAGAAGGGAGGCAGAGGAGCCAGCCAGCCTGCCATTCCCCTGTGCAGTGTGAAGACCAGGACCCTCACTCCCTGCACTGCCCCCCAGCAAGTCCCTATGCCCCCCATGCCCAACCCCTGAATAAAAAGCCATGTGGCAAAGCCAGAGAGCAGCACTTCCTGCCAGGACACCTCCTCAAGAGTCATCTAACAGAGGGACCACAGCCTGTGCACCTGCCAGGACCATAGCCAACTGGCTCCTGAGGACATGCACTCATGTGACAGCCCCAAAGACAGGCTCTGAGTTTCATAAATAAAAGAAAGAAGGTCAGAGTCAGGTCATGGCTGGACATAAACCACAGTATGTATCTCTAGTTTTGCCCTCAAGACCTTTTCCACTTTAATAATAAGAAGCCAGGCATGGTGGGGAGGATGAGACAGGAGAATTGCAGGTTTGAGGCTAGCTTCAGCAATTTAGCCAGACCCTTGGTGATTTAGTGAGGTCCTGTATCAAAATAAAAGGGCCGTGGTTGTTGGTCAGAGGTAGAATGCCCCTGGGTTTAATCTCCAGCAATGAAAAGGAAAAGGACAAAGAAGGAAGAGGAAGAGGAAGAGGAAGAGGAAAAAGATGATGTTTAGAGACTCCAGAAGGTTTTTGCCTTGGTGCATTGTTTTGTTATTGTTCCTTTTCTTTTTTGTTGTGCTGGGGATTTAACCCAGGCATATTTTATCTGGAGCTACATTTCTTTCCTTTTTTATTTTTTGTTTTTGAAGCAGGGTCCTGCTTGGTTGCTAAGAGTCTTGCTAAGTTGCTGAGGCTTGCCTCGAACCCGTAATCCTCCTATCTCTGCCTCTCAAGTACTGGGATTACAGGCGTGTGCCACCACACATAGCTTCAGTGGGTTTGGGAGACTGATATTTACTTGTCTAAAAATTGAAACCTGTAGGATGCTTTAATGACCTTTTAATTTTGAACCTAAAAATCTGTCATGACTTTTTATTTTAAACAAGTCAACATATCTACTCTCAAGGTATTAAATTTCTTTTTCTGTCAACTTGTAATGAGTGAACATTACAAGGATGGTGGCACTTCATTCATATAACGAACAACATGCTCTGCTCCCTAAGACTCTAGGCCCAGTGACTGGCATTTATGGGACTGAGCGGAAGGAGCATTCTTCTTCATGTCCCCATATGGTCCTCATCAGATTTCTCACCAGAATCTCTGGAACCCAGAAGGAAATGGGTTGATATATTCAACTCAATGAAGGATAAAATTCATTAGCCAGGTATCTATGGTCAATACAAGTGTCATTCTCTATTAAAGGAAGAAAGTGGAGGGGTTCCCAGGTCCCTCGGTCCCCTCATGGATTCTGGAAGCCACCAGTTTCCATGGGGGTTTGTCAATATACATTCAGTATCATATATATCATATGTATCTGTGTTTTTATATATGTATATGAATATATATTAAATAAAATGTTTCTTACTCGTATTACAGTATAAATTTTATTTAGTTATTTCTTCATAATGCTCTGAGGATTGGGTTATTAGCCATTGTACTCTTCATTTCTTTTAATATCTTGTCCATAAATGCTATTTTTGCCTGATATCAATATAGCTACACCAGGCTTCATAGGGTTAGTTTTATCTTACATATTTTTTCCAGTCATTTTTGTTATCCTTTTTTCCCTTGTGATTTACGTATAACCTTTGCTAATAGGATGTAGCAATCTTTTAAACTCTTTTTGCCAATTTGTATTTCTCCTGGCAATTCTAATCTCTTTAAATTTACTGTGATTTCTAGTAGGTATCGATTTACTCTTATTACCAAGTTTTGGAGTTTCTATTTGTTTCAATTTTCCTGTTTTTTTTTTTAAATTTTCTTTTTCTTTTTTCTCTCTCTCTTTTCTTTCCTACTTGTGTTCTTTTTGATTGAGGTTTTGTTTCACAGCTTTGGAAATTAAGTAGTAAACATGCATTTCTCTCTATAGGTTTCTTGCTTTCTCTGTCCTCTGTGTGGCTTTAGTTTTAGTGCATCTTTTACTGAAGTTAACCCTTTGAGCTTCCATCTTTGGAAAGATATTACCTGTTTGTCTTTATCTTTGTACAAGGCACAGGCTTTGTTAATTTCCAAAGCCTTGCATGTATATCAAAATTGAATTTCAAAATCACCAAATTTCTGAGGCCCATTTACCCAAAGCCATTGACAAAACAAGCTTGCCTATTCAGTGTCCAATTTTCTCTTATTTCCCAGCTCTAGAATATTTGTTTCAGAGGATTTAGTAAATTTTTGCTATTCTTTTGTTTCTGCTATTTTTGTTATTTTTTAATCTAGGCCTGTGGGTTATTTTCAATGGGACAGTTGTTCATGATTTCAGGTTTCTCATATTTTTGGACAGGGATATCACTTGGGGGATATAAAACAACCTTCAGTACAGAATCTGTGGAATCCCCCTCATTGCACAGGGGTCCACATATTACACTTATTGCCTAGCTCCCATTTCCTAGAGGCCCGTAAGTAAGTATGTTTACTTTGAAATGTTTTCTTATTCCTTTTGGTAGGATTTGCATACACTGATTAACTAATTGTGTTCAAAATCTTTCTATCTTCTTTAGAAGAGTGTACACCCTTTAAATCTGTAATACTTATATTGTTATATCTTGTCCTGATTCCTTTTTTTTTTTAGCTCAGATGTTCCCCGAATATTTAATATGAAAAATACCTGATCTGAGTATCGCACATGGTCTTTAAAAGTTTAATTAGCTTTCTTCAATATATTTATGCATTTATGTCATCAAAGAGCCATATTACTACAAATTAGTTTTGATGATTATCTCTTCTTTATAGTTATTATTGCTAGGAAAGTAGGAAAAGTCAATTTCAATTCAATTTGGTTTTTATATGCTACAGAGAATGTGCTATTCTTAAACTTAGAGAGAAATAAATAACATGTCCATCTTATATATTCACCAGACAGGTAGGTGAAATAACTTTGATACTATTTAGAAATGTTTTATTGCCATCTAACAATGAAATCATAATATCTCCATTACATTTAGCACCATAAAATAGAGAATGTTATAATATTTATGAATAATCACATTAATGGCATACATTGTCAAGATTTCATAAAAATTTCATCCTAAATATTTACAATATTGTTGAAAATATAGCAACAAAAGAAGTGAAACAGCATGAGGCTGCATTTTCCATTCCCAAATAAAACTGAATGCGTATAACCATCAATTATTACTTAATTTGAAAGAGGGACAGAGTAGGGGGTCTCATTTATCATCTTGCTGAAAAGTCACATCAGGGAACTTTAAGACAGTATTAGAATGATTGAATATAAATGGCAGAGCTTCATTCTCCAATAATAGTACTGTGCTATGATAATTAGCATAGAAAAGATACTTATCTTAGTGTCTCCATGTCCTGTATTTCTAGAAAGGTATATATTGCTTTCTCTCAGAGACCTGAGCAATACTAAACTTGTCCATGTTGGGGAGGGGATGATTCTGAGGGCAGAGAACAAGAACATTTTTATCTGACTATTCCAAGTTCTATTAATGTGAACTGAAGAAGAGAAAAAGAAGGCTGTGGGAAGACCACTCTAAGACTGGGATTTGGTGTCAAAGTCCACTGGATCTGAAGCATATGACTGTCACTCAAAACTCTTTGGCATTAGACCAACACAAATGATTGCCTTGTGAGGAGATAAGGAATACAGCGGAGAGATAGGCAGAACGAAATATGGGGAGTGTAATTAAATATACAGATGATTTATTATTCGAAATACCTCGCACTTTGGTTTTCCACAGTGAGTGCTAAGATCATTGCTGGCATCCTAGGTGGAGGGCCAGGATAGCCTACAATCCTGAAGACCATGAGGAAGCATCCAGGACAGAACTTTGTAGGATTGTCCTAATGTTCTTTAAATAGAAGAGTTCTGAGACAGGAGGATCACAGATTTGAGGTCAGCCTCAGCAATTTAGTAAGACCCTGTTTAAAAAAGAAGGTAAGAAAAAAATATGAAGATACGGAAGGAAGGAAGGAAGGAAGGAAGGAAGGAAGGAAGGGAGGGAGGGAGGAAGGGAGGAAGGGAGGAAGGGAGGAAGGGAGGAAGGGAAGGAGCTGGGGATGTAGAACTTGGAGATAGAATGCCCTTGGGTTCAATCTCTAGTACAAAGAAAAAACTTACCTAAGAAATTACAAAATCAGATTACTAGAAAGAAAGGAATTTACACAACTTTTGTATTCACAAGCCAATATAAAAATATTTTTGTACTTTTAGTACATGTCTATAGAATAATTTTAATAAGATCCAACTTATAAAATTGACTCATTTTGTTGTACCTATAAATTTGATTTATCTATGACCTCTTCCTCCACATTCTCTCCCCAATTAGCCTGCTTAAAATAGAGATGATTTTCAACAAATGATGTGTCTTAAGACATATTACAGGTGTTTGTATTTCTGCATGCATGGTTCTTGCCTAACTCACCTCATATTGACAGCTCTTTCCATGGTTTCTTAAATTCCTACTCAATTAAAGAGTGGCAAATCAATGTGCAAAGGAAGACTTTAGAAAAGAAGGAGGGCAGACAGAAAATAAAATATAAATAAGCTAGACAACTAGGTGAGGAAAAAATCATAGCCATGTTGGTTGTCAGGGTAACTCAATTAAATGAAAGCAAGGAAGCCCTGACCTTGATATAAAGATTAGCATACAGTGGTTTAAAAAAAATTGTCTGGCTGTTTTTGAAATTACATGCATTTCTTCCTTTTTTACTTAGGGCAAATAATCAAAACTATGATATAAGTAAATACCTTTGTATTCATGGATAATCTCGTCAGTTGTGGAAAAATGTATAATATCATTAGTTTAAGCTTATCTAGATGAGTTTGTTCTAATATTATTAAGCACAACAGAGTTGTTTATTCTGAATACTTAACAGTCATGGCTCTATATGATATTGCTAACATTTTGATTAAAAAATAGCATGTCTACATCCCCCCCACCAAAAAAAAGCTTCACAATTGAGCATACCCCATGGTAGCATATTGCCAACATCAATTGAAACAAGCTGGGCTTTTAGCTCTGTGCATTGTTGTATAGCTGCTGCCAGTAACATGCCCACTGCTAGAAAACTTTGCCCAATTCTTTTTTTTTTTTTTTTTTTTTTCGGTACTGGGGATTGAACTCAGGGGCATTCTACCTCCGAGCTATACCCCCATCCCTATTTTTTATTCTTTATTTTGAAACCAAGTCTCACTAAGTTGCAGAGTGCCTCACTAGGTAGCTGAGGCTGGCCGTGAACCCGGATCCTCCGGTCTCAGCCTCCCGAATGCTGGGATTACAAGCGTGCACCACCACGCCCGGCATCTTTGCCCAATTCTGATCCTTTTTTTTTTTTTTTTTTTTTGATGGCCATTGTTGAAATTAACATGCCTCATTAGAGAAATTGATGGACAAGATAATTATAAAATAATCTTTTTCTTGTCCCTATTTGCATTTAATCTGATATATGTTTATATATTCAGTGAACTTTTAAATTTTTCTTATCATTCATGCTTTAGTCTGGTAATTATTTAGCAAATGAAATCTGACAACCAAAACTTGTCTATATTCTTCCTAAATCCTCTCCCCATCCTGAAATTTCTACAGTAATCTTCATTTTATAATACCCGTTTTCAACCATGTTCTATAATGTGCTGAGATTCATTGACATGTCCTTAAGAGATGGAGAAACACAAATCAGGAACAAAGATGAGAGACAAAGCTTCAGGCTTCCCATGTCAGCCTATCTTGCCAGGTTTGCTCTTAATATGTTGAAGTTCCAGAGAAAATTTTGTTGTGGATTAAAATGTACTACTACTAAAAATTATATAACTTGAGAAAATTGTTTTAAATAAATGAAAATGTTAAGTAAGAAGGGTAGAATAAGATGGACATGGTGGAGCATGCTTGTAATCCTAGTACTTGGGAGGCAGAGACAAGAGGTTCACAGGTTCAAGACCAGACTCAGCAACTTAGGGAGACTCTCAGCAACTTACGGAAACCCTGCTTCAAAATTTAAAAATAAAAAAAGAACTTGGGGTGTATCTTTGGAGGTAGAATCCCCCTGGGTTCAATCCCCAGCACCACAGAAAAAAAGAAGTGTAGAATATCCTACTGAATATCATATCACTTTTGAACTCGTGGGTAGGAATAGTTTTATCAGATTGGAAACTAGCAACTAGCAAAGGCCTGACACAAACTCAGTGTGGATGCCAGGAAAGGGAACATTCAAAGCGTTTGATTCATTCTATTTTCAGAAAGATGGATATTGTTTATGTTTCAAACTCAATCTGGAAATTACATACAGGAAAAAAAGTAAAAAATACAATAAAACCAAATTTGTGATTCATCAACATTATACACAAAAGTAGGTATATTTGTTTCCTAAGGTTGTTAATAAAGTTACAAATTGAGTTGCTTAAAACAACGGAAATGTATTGTCTTACAGTTTTGCCTTCTTCACTTATCCCTCTGTCTTTGTGTCTTTTAGTGCCATCTTATGATAAAGGAACCAGTCCTATTGGATTAGTAACCCACCTTATTTCAGTATTATTTCATTTTAACTAAGTATATCTGCAACTACCCTATTTTAAGTAAGGCCATATTTTGAGGTACTGGAGATTAGGGCTTCTTTTGGGAGTGGTGATATAATTCAATCCATGACAACAGAGTTAATCAAACTATCCATGGTTAAACCCAACCACTGTTTTTATAAATAAAAGTACTGTGACATATTTTTTAGGCTACAACACTAGAGTTTTGTAGTTATGAAACAGAATTAGGGCTCCTTAAAATCTTAAAGTATTTCCATCTGACGTTTTACACAAGTTTGCTTACCATTACACTACACTAAAGTCAGTCTTTTAATGTTAATATGCCAATGAAACTGAAAAGGAAAAAGAATCAGAGGAAGAAAAAACAAGATTAACTGTGAACTGAAACACGTTGCCATTGAGAGATGGTGTTTACTTTTCCATCCCTTGAGTTTGGACTGAACTGTAACTTGTGGCATCATATGGATTCTAAATTCTAGGCCTCAAAATGTTCCCCACTTCCCTCTGCCTCTTCACAATGACTGACCTAGACTCCCAAATGATGAGACACCACGTGGAGAGTGAGAGAAGCCAAGCAACAGCCAGTAGCGAGGGCCTGAGTATGTAAAGGGGGCTAGCTTAGATTCTGCAGCCTGGCCAACCTTCCTGATGTTTTCAGATAAGGAGCCACCTGTGAGCTCATCAGAAGAACTACCCAGCTGACCATCTACACAACCTACAGACCTATGAGAACTAACAAATCATCATTGCTTGGAACCAGTAAGTTTGGGGTTTATTTGTTACACAGCAACAGACAATTGAGACAGAAAAACACCAAAACTAAATAAATACAGTTATTTTAAGAACTCACTAGAGCATAACTTGTATTAGTTTGCTTCTCTCTCAGGGAGTATGATATTTCAGTTTTGCCTATCTTGACAATTCTAAAATTGACATTTCCTTCTTTAGAATAGTTCACCAAATTATTTAATATAGATGGCAAAACTCCAATGTTTCTAGCTTTTAGAGTAGGAATTATGATTGCTTACTAAAATATGTGTAGCATAATATGTATAAAATAAAAGTTTCATTTTTATGCTAAGTGATTTGTGATATAACTCAACAATTAATTTTTTAACCTAATTTAGTAAGCAATAGTAGAAAACAATGTGGGAGCCATGGCCATGCATACATTTCTGTATACAGATTTGAAAAAATCCCATTTATATGCTGTAAAGAACAGATGAAATATACTTTACTCAAAGTAGAAAGAGATAGCTATAAGTAACATATTTCAAAAAATAAATCATTAAAAAGAGTTCAAACTATATTATTTTTTCAATTAAATAAATAATATCACCTACATACTATCTACAAAGATATAGATTCAAGTATAAATATTTACACACTTATAATTATTTAATTGTTATCCTTTTTTTCCTTCATGTACAAGATTTATATAGATAAATATGTATACATAAATAGTGTGTTGTGTGTGTATTTGTTTTCCTTTTTTGCAAGGATTTAAAAAAATAATAGATGTGAAACCTAATAATACAGAAATAAGTCAGTGCTGTCCATTTGTGTGTGTGTGTGTGTGTGTGTGTGTGTGTGTGTGTGTGTGTGTGTGTGGTACTGGGGATTGAACTCAGGGGCATTCTACCTCCAAGCTATAACCCCAGCCCTATTTTTTATTCTTTATTTTGAAACAGGGTCTCACTAAGTTGCAGAGTGCCTCACGAGGTAGCTGAGGCTGGCCGCGAATCTGGATCCCCCGGCCTCAGCCTCCCAAATGCTGGGATTACAAGTGTGCGCCACCACACCCGGCTAGTGCTGTCCATTGTAGATGCACAGAAATATCTTGCTTATGTATTCAAAGAGGGCAGGAGGAAAGTGAAGTGAATGATATTTAATTTTTCCCAATCCTGATTGCACTTTTTAAAGTCAACACTTGCTGAGTCTCACAAATCATGAATGTTAATTCTGACAGTAAAAGGAGAGCTGTAATTACAATATGGTCTCTGTGGCATCCTCTGTAACACTCATTTTCATGCCTGACTTTGTATTTTTATTTCTCATTTTCTGTTACTATTCCATATTTTTCCACTTGATTGTAAATTTGTTGTGTTAGATGATAGGAAAGAAGAAATGGGAGGAAGTCAAACTTTTATTGGAATAAAGCTAATCCAATTAATTCTACTCTAAATTCTAGCACTACTCAGTCAGGGGAAATTTAAGGAACTGCCTAATAAAATACTAGTTACTAATGATTTAAAAAGAAATAAAGCACTAATAATAAACTGTAGAGCTCAATCACATACATATCTATTCTATGGCCTCTTAGTAGAATCTTTTAAGCAGTAAATGGGCAACGTTTTATACTGCAGCTAGAATAAGAGATTCCATGTTAACCATTGCTTTGCCAGAAAAAAATTGAATGAATCTGTAGAATCATGGGTAAAATTATTCAAAGCCTACTCAAGAAGTCCCTTCTATTGAGTTTTATCAAGCCATACTGGAAGTAGAACATCTACTTTGAATAGTGTGACTACAGTAATAAATCAGTTCTCTCCATTTTGCCCAACATATGCCCTGGATATTATAAAACTAACTTATATTTTACATCAATAATTGCTTATTTATAACTCGTTTAATACTATTTTATTTGTCCCATATCTTTTTTCTTTAATTCATTTTGTTTTGCTGGAGTTCATCCTGGTATAATTAATTTTGAGCACAATACTGGATGATAGCTTTCCAAGCCATTTCATATCCAAAATTATTTATATTTTCTGAATATTTGAATTTTAATTAGGAAGTACATTTAAAATTATCAAGTCTTCAGAGATTGTTTTCCATTTTTTCCAACTTCCAAAATAGAAATCTGAACTTTGTGATGACATTGTTCTCTTCTCTAAGCAACTTATTTTCCCTTTGTTGAAGTTTTTAATGTTTTATTTCTCTTCATGGAGTTCAAAAACTTTATTAAGATGTACCCATATATTTTTTAATTTATTTATTATTTATTAACCTTGCATATGCTAAATTCACTCTTCCAATGTGAGAGCATGTCTCTCATCAGCATTGGGAATTTTTTTTCTCAGTTACTGTAGTAAACCTAGTACTTCTCTTCCATTCTCAGTCAATTTGGGAAGGATACACTTATATAGACAATGTAGAGCCCATCTTCACAGACATATTGGTTTTCCTGATATTTGGATAAAATTGGCCTCAGCACCAGTTATAGCAGTAGCTATCAATTACTTTAGGCTAAAAAAAATATTTCACATGACTGGTTCAGAGATATACTTGCAAGACAGTCAGAGGAAATAAAAATTTTCTTATAGTTTTTGAAGGAGATCACCTTTTCCTTCTATGGGAATATGATATAAGCTGAAAACATTTTTAAGAGGTAGGCAAAATATAACATTTAGATGAAATAGAATGAGAACAATATAATATGTGCATTACCTTAAACCTGGACCAATCATGTTGAATGGTGTTGTATTGACTATATTAAGTCAAGCATTATATTTTCCAAAATATTCTTCCCTTAAGTTTCTGGTTTAGAGCTGGAAAAAACAAATTTTCACATATTTCAGGCACAGGTGAGACAGAACCATATGCTTTAAAAGCAATATTAGATTTACACCCAAGTAGTTGGGACTTTACCTCACCTCTGAACTTCAGGGAGCTCCGCACATTGTCTCATTATCATGCTTTATTGAAAATTTCTGTGTTCCCCAGGAATGGAATTGTTTCTGCCAGATGTCTTCCTCAAACTTTTTGAAGTCTTCTTCCATTATCTGGGACTGACAGTCTGGGAGAGCTACCTGGGCAGAGCACGCCAACCCTAGTCCAGGACACTTATAAGCTCCTTTCAGGATTATTCTCAAACCTTTAATTTATGTATAAGATCAAATAGAGGCCTAAGAGGTGACCCTGGCGCTCTATATTTGGGGTTCTATTCCAGAAAGATAGTCTGGTATGTAGGCTACAAACGCTGTCTAGGATACTAGTTCTATCATGGTTCACTGTTCTGTGTAAAATACTTACTATCATAATCATTTAATAGATTGTAACCATTTCTCACTTCATTCTAACACTGTGTTATTCTCATGCCACAATGTAAGCATAGTTTGGTATTTTTGTTATTGCCTTTTTTGAGATATATGTGTTTTGTTTTTGTTTTTGTTTTGGCAGTACTGGGTATGGAACCCAGGGGTGTTCTACATCTGAGCTACACCCCAGCCCTATTTTTTATTCTTTATTTTGAAACAGGGTCTCACTAAGTTGTAGAGGGCCTCACTAAGTAGCTGAGGTTGGCTATGAACCCATATCCTCCTGTCTCAGCCTCCCAAGTACTGGGATTATAAGCATGCACCACTACACCCGGTAAGATATATGTATCTATCCTACCTGTTTATATCTGTGTCTGTGTGCCTAAATGCATAATGAATATACACACACAGGGGTACACGTGCACACACATACCATTGGCAGTCTTTTCCTCGTGGATTGGGATGGAGATGATACAATTTTCTCCTCTTTAACAGGAGTGCTTGACTTAAGTCAATCATATTTATATATTTCTGAACCTTATTTAAAATTTATCTGGAGCACAGAAATGACTATCTTTAATTCTAAGCTTTGTAAAATTTGTTTGTTTGGTTTTTTATTTTACCTTTTAATCATGAGTACTTTTTGGCAGAGCCCAGGTTTTTGGTTCACATGGTATAATGTAGGTATATTTTAGAAGACACATTTGGCCCATTATTTGTATAAATCATTTTTTTTTTTTTTTTTGGTACTGGGGATTGAACTCAGGGGCATTCTACCTCTGAGCTACACCCCCAGCCCTATTTTTTTATTCTTTATTTTGAAACCGAGTCTCACTAAGTTGCGGAGTGCCTCACTAGGTAGCTGAGGCTGGCCGTGAACCCGGATCCTCCGGTCTCAGCCTCCCGAATGCTGGGATTACATGCATGCGCCACCACGCCCGGCTGTATAAATCATTAATGAGGACTTTAGTACATAGATTTAAAAGGTTTGCATATCCGGTAAGTTTCTAGAAGAACAGCACATTTATATTAGAAGTGTAAGTTTAAAGAATGTCCTTGTTGTCTTCTAACAAGTTCTCTGGGACTCTAGTTTTTATTACTATTATTGCTTATATATGACTATGGTTGGAAGTCATCTTCTCTGTTTCCCTGACCCTCTCCCCCAAAATCAATGTCTGGACAAATAACAGCTGAATTTTTGACAAAGAAGAAGAAAAAGAACCAGAATGGTGATATCATGCTGATTTTGTGTAGCAATCACTCCCATTGGACACAGAACAAATACAGGACTCTGGGATACCAGTGATGTCTTAATAGTCTTTGAAATTGATCCACATTTCTAGATAGGTGCATCAACTCTCACCAGTGCTATCTCTGGTCTGTAGTACTTAGCAGTAGTGATAACAAGTGCTTGATCCTGTACACTTCCACCACTGGTACCCTATACTTCCCAAAGGTCCCACAGCATCTGTAAAGCAGTCTCCAGGCATGGTCATGCCTATCAGCTCCACATATTATCAAGCCCATTTTCTAAGATGCCAATGGACTCTTCTGGTCGATATCCTCTTTGTTGGAGTGAATGTGGTTATGTCATAATCCCGCAGTTCAGTCTTAAGTCCTCACAGAGGTACAAGAATCCTTTGTATGAGTAGGAACTTTCCTCTTATTTTACCCACAGAGTCCTTGTAAGAAACATTCTAGAAGTAAAATGATTTTGTATCAAAGAGTTTATGAAAAGACATGGTGGGAAAATGAGTTAGCTCTTTTACATTTTTAACATAAAATTCTAAATAATAATTTCATAAGATCAGATATTAAATTATTATTTATTTTCTGCATACTTTGAGTAAGATACAAACAAAGAATAGTAAACAGCTTTGAGAGGGTCACTGGGAGCAGTATTCAATGGCACAGATGTTGTGGCGTGATGAGTGATGACATACCCAGTATTAAATAAATGGTATTAGGGAATCAAAGGAGCAAGAAGTTCTATATTGTTTCAATGAAAGCATGCTTGGAAGGCTTTAACATTATGAATTTATTTAGTGTTTTTGAATCCAGATGATTAATTGTAATTTTCCCTTAATATATCTATATATTTTCCATAGCAGCCTATTCCTGTGGTATGGGTGTAATATCCTGTCAAATGTCTATGAAAATCTTAATTATACTTCTGGTGTAATTTCTGCTTGTTTATTTGCCATGTTGAATATTTAAATTTGTGTGCTAATTCTATTTACTTAACTCATTGGCTTCAGTCTCTCCATTATTTATATTTATCACACCTATGACAAAGGTACAAATGTAGACCTGTGGGCCATGCATGTAAATATTTGAGTTAAAATCAATTTAGTAAGCTATCAAATATATTTTGTCTTATACTTTTACTTTGTCAGGTACGTTTTCAGAAAGACAACATTGGAAAAGTTTTTATACTGTCTTTGTATGATTAAATATCAAAACTACTGTTTTTTATTACTATGCGTGCCCATTTCTGTGTCCATTTGTGGATGAGCAATGCTTAGATTGACCTTGGTTTCAATAAAAACAACTAATTTTACTTTCAAATCAGGATGATTATATGACATGTATTCTATTCATCGTACTTAATTAAAGCAGGAGACAATGTAGTATGATTACTAGAACAAATCTGGCCCGTGGCTTGCATTTATACACTTTGTAAGTTAAGAATGGCCTATGGCACATTTCAAGGCTTACAAAAATCAAATAAAAAAGAATATGCAACAATAACTATATGTAGCTTTCAATGCAAAAAACAATTCATCCTTTATAAAAAAATGTATATAAAATAATTAAAATATATATCTAAATAATTAAAAATTAAAAACAATTCCAATTAACTATAAACATTTAAATTAGTCTTCAGTGAAAATTTAAATTAAAATAAATAGAGAAGAAGCCCAACTTGGCATCTGAGTGAATAACCTCTCCTCAGGCACTATAGAGCTCAAATCAAAACTGCCATAAAAGCAGCTTCCTAATGGAAGGAAAAAAGCAACAAAAAAATGACAAAGTAAGGAAAATTTAAGTGCTACTGAACAGAACCCGGAAAATGGACCAGGGAGAGAGAAAGAGTCCGAGTGCAGCAGTAGCATGCACTGTAGAGCAGTAGCTGCCATTGAACCTACTGCCCAGAGTGGGGTCTACTAGCACTGAGACATCTAACGACCTCCTGCATACCCAGCTACCGGATGTGGAGTAAGCAACTCCGGAACTCCACACCCTAATCAGGTGACATAGCCCCGCACAATCGACAGTGAGCAGAATGCCTAGGACGACCAACTTAAGCCTGTGGCAGGTACACCCCCAGTCACCTCTCCCTCCAGAACCAGAGCAGCACTCAATTGTAAGTTAACTGCATGCCTGTGGCAAATGACAGACTTAGTTGCCTGCACCTCTAATGACTGGATAGGAGCAGAAGTGCAAGAGGGACCCTGGGCACACAGGGCCTAGAGACCTTACAGGCCCCCTGGAAAATGTCCCAAATTTAGACAACACACCTGCCACCTGCAAAGGCAGAGAGAGAGAGAGAGAGAGAGAGAGAGAGAGAGAGAGAGAGAAAGAGAGAGAGAGAGACAGAGAGAGAGAGAGAGAGCCTGTGGAAAACATGGAACCTTGGGCTTACACTGGGTCCAGGTTCAGTGAAGCCTGCTGCCTACATAGACAAAGAACAGCACAGGCAAAGGCTCTGTGGAGAGCTCAGAGATACAAGCGTGGAGTGGGAGAGCTACCAGTGGAACTCCCTGCCTGCATTGACAGAGAGAGCAAATAAGAATGTCTGAAACATGCACCAAAATCTAATACACTGAGTAGGCATTTAAAAGCTGAAAATATCCATGCAGATACAAAAGGACTGCAGAGGCTATCTTGGCTCTGTACTTATATACTTGCCAGGTTTTTGTTTGTTTCTTTTCTTAAATTTTTTACTCTGTTTTCATTTTGCATTGCTTTGTTTTATTTACATTTGTTTGTTTGGATGGCTGGTTGCTTTATTATTTTTTGGTCAGTTGTCAGGTCTCTTCCTCATCCCTTTTAAAAGCTTCCCATCCTCTCTCCTATCTATATTCTTCTCGTTAACACTTTTTTTCCCTTTCCTTTTTTCCCTGTCTCATATCAAGACTATTTGATACCATTACACCAAAATACTCTACATTGACTATGAGAATTCCCCTACATATCCACTATCTCTAATCTTTACCATATATCATCTTAACATACTCAAACTCTTATTTTACTGGGTCATACCTTTTACTTTATGATATTCTTGCATTCATCATTGTGGCTTCTCCCCCCTCACCCAACCTTCACCACTGAACACGACCAGTCCGTGTATATACCAGTGGACATCTCTAAATCCCTACTGCAGAGATTGGACCAGAGAGGTGAACCACCAGAAAGGACTTCCAAACCCTAAGGATAAACTCACCTCTGCCGATAGAAGGAATAGCTCAACATAGCCCACATTGAGGCTTAAAAACAAAGAGACCACAAACTGACCTACTCACATCTCTGAGATGGATCCCCATAACAGAAGCAACAAACAGACCCTAGAAGTCAACACCTGAAACCCACCAAAGGCACCAATACAGTGGGCAGAAGAAGTCCTAGAGTAATTGCAACTCAGTACAAGATAATATTAACAGGGAAAATAAAAATAAGAAACCTAAAAATTGAGATAAAGCTTGCAAGAGCAGAAAAGACATAAAGTTAAGAACAGGGAAATCATAGGAAGGAAAAATAGCAAAGAAACAATGAACCACTACAATCCTACAATAATAGAACTAACCAACATAGAATGACAGAAATTACCAGAAGAACAATTCAGATCTTTAATTGTAGAAATGATACAAGATTTCTGGAAAGAATGTAGAGACAGCTGAAAAGAAATAAAGGAACAAATAACCAAAGAATCTGAACAGGAACACCCTAAACAGGAATCAAAGAGAACTTTGAAGGAAGAGAAAGATGCAATAATTAAAGTGAAGACATCAATACAAACTATGAACAATAGATTAGACAACATGGAAAATAGAATATCACTTAGAAGATGACCATTTCAAAAATGAATCCTTAGTACCTAACTTAAGAAAAAATTGACAGTATGAATTGGACATTGACAAAATCTGGGCCAATTTTAAAAGAGCTAACTTAAGAATAATAGGCATAGAAGAGGGATTAGAAGTTGAAATTAGTGGAATAAACCATCTTTTCAAAGAAGTAATATCAGAAAATTTTCCAAACATAGAATGAGATATTGACATACAGATACAGGAAACATATAAAAAACCCCTCTAGACAAGAAGAGGTTCACCATGCCACATAATCAGATTGACTAATGTAGAGGTCAAGGAGAGAATCCCAATGGCAACAAAAGTAAAAGGTCAAGTGACATTTAGAGGCAAACCAATTAGAATCGCTCCAGATCTCCCAAACCAACTCATGAAATCCAGGACATCCTGGAGCAACATATTCCAAAATCTGCAAGAAAATAACTTGCAGCCAAGATTCTTCTACCCAGCAAAACTATCTCTCAAAATGGACAGGGAAATAAAAAACTTCCAGGACAAACAGAAACTGAAAGAATTTATGTCTTCCAAACCAGCAATAGAGAAAATACTCAAAGACATTAACTACAAAGAAGAACTAACAAGTAAACATCAGAACCAGAGATGCAATAATTTCCAGGAAGCAAACAACTAAGCAAAGAAGAACAAACACTACCTCAAATAGAAGTCAAAACTCAAAATGTTAGGAATTAAAAATCATTTCTCAATAATCACACTGAATATAAATGGCCTCAACTTTCCAATAAAAAGACACAGGTGGAAAAATGAATTAAAACCAAGAATCCATCTATATGCTGCCTTCAAGAAACACAACTTACAAGCAAACATTCCCACAAACTAAAGGTGAAGGTCTGTAGTAAGGTAATCCATGCCAATGGAACTCAAAGACAAGTAGGAGTAGCAACTATGATATCAGATAAATTAGAATTCAATCCTAAGCTTATCAGAAGAGACAAAGAAGGTCATTTTTTTACTTGCAAAAGGAACAATTAATCAATAGGAAATAACAATTGTCAACATTTATTCCCCAAACATAGGTGCAGCCACTTTCATAAAACAAATTATTTATGATATAAAGTCACTCAAAGTTCCCAATACAATAATACTGGGAGACTTCAATACTTCTCTCACATCACTAGACTGATCTTCTAGACAAAAGGCCAGTAAAGACACCTCAGATCTAAAGAATACCATAAACCAAATGATCCTGTTAGATACATACAGAATATTTCACCCAAGTACAGCTGAATTCACATTTTTTTCATAGCTGCCCATGGAACCTTTTCCAAAATAGACCACATTCTGGACCACAAAGTGAGCACTGGCAAATTAAAAAATTTAAAATAATTCCCTGTGTCTTTTCAGACCACAATAGAATGAAACTAGAAATCAACTCTAAGAAGCCCCAGAGTAACCATGTAAACATATGGAGACTGAACACCACACTGCTGTACAAGGATTGGGTCATAGAAGAAGTATGGGGAGAAATTAAAAAATTCCTAGAAACCAATGAAAACAGAGACACAACATACCAAAACCTCTGGGACAACTTGAAGGCAGTACTAAGAGGAAAATTTATAGCACTGAGTGCCCACATAAGAACAGAAAAACACCAAATAAATAACCTAATGACATGGCTCAAGTCCCTTAAAAAAAAACAAAAACCAAAAAACAGTCTAACCCCAAAGCCAATAGAAGACAGGAAATAATTAAAATCAGAAGGAAACCAGAAGAAGGAGAAACCTTAGGTGAGCAAAGAAGTTGACTTAACTGAAGGTGATGGGGGGGCACCCTAATGCATATGATGTACTTTCACAAACATATCAAAGTCAATCACCAAACTGAACCTGAGAAGGAGGGAGGGTGAGGGAGTGGGGTGGGAATTGGGAAAGGGATAAATGAGAAATGTGTGCATGTATGCCTTTGCCAGCTCATACCTAACAAAAATGTATGATTACAACGCATCAATTAAAAGCAACAAAATTGAAAAGGAGGTTAAAGAAAAAAGATGGATCAAAAACCTAGAAGTCAGGCTAGAGACCTTGCAGCTACTTGAAGAGGGCATAGGCCCAACACTTAAACACATAAGCACAGGTAAAAACTTTCTCAACAAGACTCCAAAGGCACACGCAACTCAAAGGAACATCAATACATGGGATTGCATTAAACTGAAGAGCTTTTGTGCAACAAAAGAAACTATCAAGAACATCAACAGAGAATACACAGAGTGGGAGAAAATTTTTGCTAGATACACCTCTGTTAGAGGACTAATATCTAGAATATACAGAAAACTCAAGAAACTTGCAGCTAAGAAAACAAATAACCCAGTCAAAAAAATGGGCAAGTGATCTAAACAGACACTTCACAAAAGAAGACATATAAATGGTCAATAATGTATGAGAAAATGTTCAACATCATTAGCATTCAGAGAAATGCAAACAAATCAAAACTACCTTGAGATTTCTCCCAACACAAACAACAACAAATGCTGGTGAGTGTGGAGAAGTGGGAACCCTAATACATTGCTGGTGGGATTGCAAATTAGTGCAACCACTTTGGAAAACAGTATGGAGGATCTTCACACGAATGGGAATGAACCTACCATATGATCCAGCAATACCACGTCTGGGTATCTACTCAAAAGAATGGAAACCAAACTATCAGACCAACACGTGTCTATCTATGTTTATAGCTGCACAATTTACTATTGCCAAATTGTGGAACCAGCCAAGATGTCCATCAACAGATGAATGGATTACAAAACTATGGGATATGTACACAATGGAATTTGACTCAGCCATAAAGAAGAACAAAATCATGTCATTTGCAGGGAAATGGATGGAACTGGGAAACATTATGTTAAGTGAGATTAGTCAGTCACAAAACATAAAAAATTGTATGCTCTCCCTGATATGGAGAAGTTAGGGAGAAAGTGGGACATAAGAGGGATTCTAGATGGAAAAATCTTAGATAAGCAAAGAAGGTGACTTAAATGAAGGTGATGGGGAGGGGGAAGAGAAAGACCCTAATGCACATGATGTACTTTCACAAACATATCAAAGTCAATCACTAAAGTGAACTTGAGAAGAAGGGAGGGGGAGAGAGTAGTGTGGGAATTGGGGAAGGGTTAAATGAGAAATGTGTGCATGTATGCCTTTACCAGATTGTATATAACAAAGATGTATGATTACAATGCACCAATAAAAGAAAAAAAATATAGTGGAAGGGGATTGGGGAGGGAGAATTGATGAAGGAAATAGTTAAAGAATTCTATGAAAGAAAATTAAAAAAATAAAATAAATAAAAACACTGAAAATTAAATTATTTTCTATTACATTTAAAATATATAAAATTATTTCTAAAAATCAAATAAGGATAATCATTAATGAACATAAATTTAATCACAACAGAAAATTTAACTTTATTGAAAGTTTAAATTAACAAATATAAAATTATCCACGAACATTTTTAAAAGTCTCTAAAAGAAATTCCTGGCAAGTAATTATTTTTTTATTGCCTATACTTTTTTATTTTTATTTTTTATTGGTGCATTGTAATCATACATCTTTGTTAGGTAAAGGCGTATATGCACACATTTCTCATTTGTAATTATTTTTTTCTTCTACTATATAAGTAGTTCTATAGCACAAATCCTTGCCACAATTTAAAAAAAAAGTGTCTGTTGATATAATTGGTAGCAAGCCACATAAAATTACACTGTATTTAGACATTCAGACATATCTGCTTATTATTATGAGAACATAAGACAAAAGATGTATAGACATACATGAAGGCCTGATAGGGAATACTCAGCAGGATAGGTGGAGATGCTAATTATTTGGGATTTGTTGGTTTTATGGTCATGCTAACAGTTGAGTCAGTGTAGACTAATGGTGTAATTCCATTGTGCCAATGAGTATTCCAGGCTCAATCTTCTAGTGTTTACTAGAAAGAAAAACATGAAGCTTAGAATAGATATTTCCCTTCTAGGATAATGGATCCTTGTCCTTGTTCACTTTAAGTTACAAAGGGCATTGTCCTGTATCTTAATGCTGATCATCTTGTTGTATTATAGTAATTACTTTTCCCAGTCCCTACTCCATGTCTTCTTATGGTGATGGGTAGGAGAATTAAAGAGAAAAGGCAGCCTATCTTTAGTCTAAGTGGGTAATTTCTTTGAAATTAAGAACTTCATCTCATTGTTTGAGAAATTGCTTTTTAGCAATATCTTCTTTGCTTTTTAAAATTATAAACTATTCCCATGTCTTTGTATTTCTAGCAATGCCTCAAAATGGTAGCCCTTTCTTGTGTTAGGATTTTGGGGGGGATGTTGGTATCTTTATACACATTATACAAACAGATGATAGAAAGAGTTAGACAGACATATAGGTAGACAGAGACATACATACAGACATATAGACAGAGATACAGACATATATATGTATATATTGGTACTGAGAGGATATTAAATAGTGATTTGCAGATTGAAACATGAAACTTGATCCAAATACTTTAATTTATCTTAATAAGTGGTCTACCATATGTAAAATTTTATTTAGAGAAAGTTTTGATATGAAAATTGCTATAAAGCAAAATGTCTGTTTTACAGATATCTATGAAAGAGTTTTAATTGCTTTATGAAGAGTATTATCCAGTTTGAAAGTTTATAATGGAGTTTTACTATCAACAACCTTTCTCAGATTTTGGTTAAGTTAAGATGTCTTCCTGGAGTGCTTTACCAGGAGAGCTGAATGCTAGATTATTTTATAATCTCCCAGATACAGGAAAGAGACACAAAAAGTTACCATGGTGTGAGAACAAGAAGGCTCTCATTGTTCTGTACAGCCCATGCATGAAGTTCAGGTCTGAATCATCTCCTCATGGCCTAATTTTAGATGAATACAAAAAAGAATTCTGGGACTTTCATGAGCATTCTTGAACACAAGTTCCTCCTATTCAAACCAGATTTCTTTAAAGTTTCAGGATTAAATGTCATTTTTAATAATTGAAGCCAGAAGATTGACACCAATCTTTTCAAAATGACTAGATAAAGCTGATCTAAGTAGAAAGTTTGCTTACTTTTAAGCCAATTTCTGCATTTATTTTTTTTAATTCTACTTTAAACTGCTTCCTGGTTTGTCTTAAATTTTGTTGTCCTTAGTTTCTTAATCTCTATAATGGGTTTATAAATAAGGCTCATTCCATGTGATTATTATAATTGAGGTAGAAGTCTCAGTTAGAGCCTTAGAAGTATTGTTCAGAATTTAGACCTAAGATAGGAAAAAGTAAAAATTCCTCAAACTTTCCCCGTAGTTGCCAGAGAGCAAGTAGGCAACTTCAAAGGTTATAAAAGCTGTTTCTTAGGTAAGCTAGAGTCATGACCCAGGACTTCTCCCTCATATAAAACAAGAGAGAGTCTATGAGGGCTGCAGAGGGCTGGGGATGGTATGTAACTTAACCACTTTCCTACTGTCTGTATCTTGCTTATGCTACTTGTAATAAATCTCTCACTTACCCCTCCCCTCTCCAAAGTGAGAAATCGAGGGTATAAGAATCATGTGAGCCCTTTGTTCAGGGATCAATATTGGATGATTGTCAAGTGGGCCATTACCAGTAAATAAAGAAAACCATCTCTGATTCCAGCCTCCAGAGATCCTTTCATGGAAACTAGAGGGAAACTGAGGGCCCTACAACATAATGATTACTATAACACATATAAGCTGATTAATATGATAGTGCATGTGAAGCCAATAACATATTGTCAACACATGGTAAATGTTAAATTATGTTGACTATTTTACTTATTGATAGTTTTTGAAGACACTTACCAGGTAAAATACTGGCTTAAATGTTGTATAATTCAGATGTACTATCCCATTATTTCATGCCTTTAAGAACTAAATTTATTAAAATGAATTTGGTGCATGATAAGTGGCACAGATGGCAGAAAAATGTGTTATTGACATGACAGTGAAAGTGACCTCTAATTTTACTTATGACCTAAAGCCTCTATAAAAGTTTAATTTGAATTTCATTTCATAATGTTGCCAGATGTTGTGTTTAGTTCACCAGAGAAAGGATTTATAGCCATGAAAAAGTAGGCTAAGAAACATGTATGTGAACTATAAATAGTCTAAAGCAAAAGAATATCATCAAATATAAGTTGTATCATCTACAACACATAGAAGATGTGTTGGGAATGTTTAAAAAAAGATAAAAAATAAAAAGAGCAAATATTTGCCGTTTTACTCTATCATTTAAAATCATATTTTGATTCATATGTATTCAGATTAGTCTGTATATGAAGAGTAAGTAGAAGACAGAAGAATTGGAGATAAGTAAAAATATGCAAATCCACAATACTAGTCACTTGTTTCGTCACACATAGGAAGCTTCTCAATAAAATACCCTCTGGGCATCACAACAGGATACTGATTGTTTTATTGCTGGAAACAAGACACTCAAATTTATTTCAAAACAACTAATTCTCCAAAGTATTATCTCTATCTCACTGCAAAGGATATTAAACTTCAAGAAGTAAATTTTCTAGTAACATGGATAAAATATGGGCCAACTAGAATTCAAACTTAATCTGTTTGATTCCAAAGTCATGTTATTCCCACAACCTTAAGTTGCCTTTCCCAGACAGTAACACAACCTGGGCTCTCACATCTCAGTTTTTCTTTGTTTCACTGATATCTAAGGTGGTACTGTAACGGCAGGTGCTCACTTGGAATCTTGTTGAAAGAACAAAAGAAATGAAGAATTTCAATGGCAAAAAGTTCATTGCCTCAAAGGTATTTAATTCCACTTTCATCCAATTCTAAATGCTCAAAATGTTCTGTCATTGGAAAGTAACTTTCTACTATAAAATTTCTCTTTAGCTCCCTGAGAGTGAGAACCCTGTCTTATTTTGGTTTGTTTCTCTAAAAATAATAGCTGAAATTTCAATGAATACTTCATGAGTTGAAGAACAGGCTCTCATCATGGGTCACATATGGAGCTAAATATGCCAAGTGATATATTTTGTATTTGGGAGACATAAATATTTGATGCAAATATAGTGTATGTTTCTAGTTATGGGTCAAAAGATATTTAACTCATCTGTATGACAATCCTTCATAAACATAGGCAAATGCTATGAACTGATTAATGTCTATTAGTAAAAATAAAATAATCTCCCTGTATGAATATATGTTATCTATAACAATAACAATTTCATATGGTCAACCAGATAAGAGTATGTTTGTTGTTGTTTTCACTTAATTTCTCAGATTCAGAACTGTAAAAGTGGGACCTCAGTTTGTTGTGGGGACTAAAGGACTGTTGGAGCATTGTAAAAATCCAATAACTGGTAATTATTACTTTTAATAATAAATCAAAAATTCAGTTATCATGTTGTAAAAATAATACTTTTTTACATTAAAAATATCCTCCTACTATTGATCTTTTTAAAAATATACCTCAAGCCCACATTGTTCTTCAAATGTTTTGAATATTAACTAGTCAGATAAAAATGTGGACCTTATGAAAGGTATGATGTTTACTTCCATTTATAAATGTCACCTACATACACAGAAAATATTTCCTTCTGGAAAACTCCTGAGAAGAAACCCAAGAGATTTCTTGCTCCATTTTTTGCCATACAAAACCTGTAGACCTTTCAAAACTAATTTCAGATGTGCTCCCAAGGAATACAATTGACCTGTACCTCAAGTGTGTAGTAAAGCTATGCTGACCCATATTGCATACACTAAGAGTTGACATGATGTCAACAGAATGTTTTGTATATAATACAGATTCAGAGTTTAAAATAGAAATCTACATAGTCAAAAAGTAAAATGTACTTTTTTATTTTAAAAATTATAGTAATGCCTTTAATTTTTCAGGTATCAGAAAAATGATGGCAGTATGAAATACATTTTTGCAAAAGCATTAAGTTTAAATAAATAAACATGGATATAAATAAAAATATTCTTGATCTAATTAAATAATCATTGATATAATGATTTAGAGTTAGTTTACTACCAGTCCCTCCATTTTTCTCTCTATTTGACAAAGGTTTCACTAAGCAGCATAGTCTAAATTTAATTTCCAATAACTTATTTATATACATCTAGTTTGAAGTATTTATTTTTTCTCCTTATAAAACATCTAGATTTCCCTTACTACCGGGTCCCATGTGTCATGTGGAAGACACCAAATCTAAGCTTCTCTCTCGGCATCTGGCAAGAAAATTTCCTCAAAGTTGTCTGTCATAGCAAGTTGTGCTGGAAATCATCTTTTCATTCTCTTTTATGACTGTTCAGTTGGTTATTTCTAACATGTCGGCAGTCAGCATTTCCCCTCCTGCCTTTCCTTAAAGGCTGTCAGTTTCTGAAAGGAATGTGGGAAGGGCACTTAATGCCACAGTTACCTTCCAACTCCCTGAGGCCAGACAGGATCAGGCTTCAGAACCTTAAACTTTCAGCATGGAATGGCAGCTCTGTTGCCTGGGTCACATGCTAAAGACAGAAAAGAAAAAAGTACTTGACTAGTTCCATGACACAAGGAAGCAAAGCTGTCAAGTACAAACAAACCAGAAAAAATATTTCACAGAACCAGAGACCACTGCTTGGAAATAAGACTTCTAGTTGCAGGCAGGTGGCACAATTTGTGAAGAGCTACCTTCTCCTACAAGGCCAGACCATATTTTGTCAAAAGGTTGTGGCATGGCCAGACCAGAAATTGATGCACAAGATGAAATTTTAACAATAGTCAAGAGTCATAAAATACCTTAACTGTGATAACAATTTTAGTTTTCTTGGGCTTCTATGTATTATGTTTTTTAGGGTTTCTTTGTATTTTGTAAGCCTTAGCTATAAAAATGTTATTGAGTCAATACATTATCAGGCATTATCACTACAATAAGAATCTGAGGAAGGAGTTAGGATGGTTAAATTAACCTAAAGCTAGATTGTAAGTTCTGTGAGGTACTCAATCTTTGAGAACAATTAAGTGTTAGAATAGATGGAGGCCTGAGGGGCTATGGACTCTAGTTCTATCACTGGAAAAAAAAAAAAAGAGCAGTCACAGTGGTCACAGTAGTGCACATCTGCAATCCCAGCTATGCAAGAGGTGAGTTGAAGGAGTGAAAGTTCAAGGCCAGTCTGGAAAACTCAGTGAGGCCCTGACTCAAAATACAAAGAGCTGGGAATATAGCTCAGTGGTAGAGTACCCTTGGTTCTACCTACAGCACCACAAGAAAAAAAAATGAAGAAATTGAGAATTAGACTTGAAGTGGTAGGACAAAATATAAACATAAATTCCTGATTGTAAAGACAGTGTCCATTCTATGTCAATACCAATAGTCAAATTTTAAAACTTCAACCCTCCAGAATGGTGCTATTCTGTTGCTTTCCTAACAATCAAACTTAAAGAGAAATGCTAAAATGTTGCTTATAGCTTATATTATATCAATCTGTATTTTAATATTGTATCAATATAAGTAAATATATAGGTATATAATATACTTATATGTAATTATATATACTACATAATTACTATGATAATACAGTATGCTTTGGCAGTCTTTAAGATCTATTTCATTTATACATAGGTATTTTACATATACATGAGTATATGTGTGTATATGAATGCATATTTATATAACATATACATACACCTTATATATGAAACTGTCTCATGAGGATGGTTGATTCTGTGAAGGGTCTGGATGAGTTCCCAGTGTGGAAGAGAGGGGACACCAACTCAGGATTGGCTGAGTTCTTAGTTTATATAACTGAAAGGGATTTCAGCAGGAGCCAGTCAGAGACAAAGACAGAGATTTAGGAAAGCAAGAAGTACACATTCAAGTGAAATGCCAGACACCTCCAGAGTGAAAGATGCATTTGGGAGGTCCATGGTTCTTTTATTACTGGAAACTTTGCAAGGGGTGAGTAGGAAGAGGTATGTGAGAATGATATCAGTCCATTAATTATAAGTTGATTTAGGATTTTTTTTCTCCTCTTCACTGTCTTGTAGATAGGTATCAATTTTGTTTAAACTGATCAGGGACAGGCAATAGTGCCCAAAGAAGTTTCTCTCTTGTGTGACCTCTGTTTTCTGATCATTAGATATCTCCTGCTTAACTATTCCTCATAAAAGTGCTAGAGGTATAGTTCAGAGGCAGAATGCCCCTGTGTTCAGTCTCTAGTATCAAAAACAAAAACAAAAGCAAAACAAACAAACAGTTCAAAGTATTTTGTGTTTCCAGTATAGTGTCCAGGCCATATTTTCAGATCTTCTGTGTGGTCTTGATGCTTTTCTCATCAATAGAAATGCCTTTGAAGATAGTCAACAGTGCTCAGGATAGTTATTGACTAATGATAAGGATATTGAAGAATTTTGCCAAAGGTTTCCATATTAAAGTTACATTTTTCTCCTTCTTCCTTTATGTCTCCTTTCTACCTATTTCTTCTATCCTATTCTAGACCTGGTTTCTTTGGGGTCTTTATAATCCAACTATCAGAAAGCAATTTCGTTGTATGCTGTGGATCTGTTAAAGCCTAAGAGTCATCATAAACATGGAACCACAGAAATGTCTATGTATAAATTGTTATGCTTTGAAACACATGATCCTAATCCTTCCCTAAAGTGGATTGGTTTAATGTTTGGTACAAGTACCTACTTGTCCTCAAGATATTTTTAATGAGTTTTTTTAGAACCTTCCATTTCCAATATAATATCCCTGTGAGTCTAGATTTTCTTTAAAAGCAATAATCATGGGGGTAGGAGGACACCCTAATGCACATGATGTACTTTCACAAATATATCAAAGTCAATCACTAAATTGAACTTGAGAAGGAGGGAGGATGAGGGAGTGGGTTGGGAATTGGGGAAGGGGTTAAATGAGAAATGTGTGCATATATGCCGTTATTAGCTTGTACCTAACAAAAATGTATGATTACAATGCACCAATTAATAAAAAAGCAATAATCAGAACAGTATGTCACAGTAATTTGAGTGCAGTAAGAGACATGAAAATTAAAATAATTAAAGATATTTACAAATAGAATGATACCACTCTTCTTTCCAAATACATTGTTTTGGAAATTACAATTCTTTTTCATGGGAATGAACTAGTTAAGTTTACATGTCACGGATTATTATTAGTAATAGTATTTTAAAATTTTCTCAGCTTGAATATGTAATACAATAACTACCAGCATGTGTAACCTGTTATCCAAAGATCTTTGATAATTTTCATAATTTTTAAGAATGCAAAAGATCTCGACGCCAAAAATAAAATTTGGGGCATAACAAAAGTCCATAAAGTGAGTCAGAGTGAAGTTTCTCATCATGAGCGTGTTCTAAAAATAGTAACTGGGTTCCCAATCAAATAATTGCTTTTGGAGTATTTGAGAGAGGCTGAGAGTGCACAACACAGACATGCACACAGAGAAGGAGTAAAAAGAAGCCATGATACATACAGGTACAATACAAAAGCCCATAGAATGATTGGAAAATATACTGGAGAATATTCTCAGAAACAGTAGCAGAATAGATAGGACTACTGTATCAGTGAACAAGAAACATTTTCTTCTGGTGATCTGACCATTAGAAGAACTGAAAATGAATTGTTCCTTTCTTTGTCCCACAAGGACAATGACCTTCAGCAAAGCCTGACTATGTGGCTGCTAAGACTGTCCCTACTTCTTTCTTATTTTCTTAGGGATTTTTAACACAAGTAGGACTTGAAACAAATAATAAAAGCCACTCTATTTTTGTGTTTTATCCCTGCTTGGTGGGTACAACCATTTCTCTTCCATCCCTTCCATCCATACAAACTCAGGCAGTCTTATAAATTTTCTCATCATTCTTATGTCAGAGAAAATATTATAATCACTATAGTCTCAGTGAAGGAGTGGAAAAAGAATAAAACAGGTGTAGTTACATGTAACAACCAGAACTTCAATGACAGTTAAAAGAGCTTCTGTGCAGCAAAGGAAACTATCAAGAACCTCAACAGAGAGCCAGCAGAATGGGAGACAGTTTTTGCCAATTACTTCTTTGATAGAGGACTAATACCTAGAGTGTACAGAGAACTCAAGAAACTCACTGCTAAGAAAACAAATAACCCAATCAAGAAGTGGGAAAGTGAACTAAATAGACACTTCACAAAAGAAGAAGTACAAATGGTGAATAAATGTATGAAAAAATGCTCAACATTATTAGCAGTCAGAGAGATCTGAAACAAAACTACCCTGCGATTTCACCTAACCCCAATTAGAATGACCATCATTAAAAACACAAATAAGAACAAATGCTGGTGAGCGTGTGGAGAACTGGGAACCCTAATACATTGTTGTTGTCATTGCAAATTAGTGCAAACACTTTGGAAAACCATATGGAAGAGCCTCAGACGAATGGAAATGGATCTGTCATATGATCCAGCAATACCACTTCTGGTATTCCATTCCAAAAGAATGAAAACCAAACTACCAGATTAATGTACGCATATCTATGTTTATAGCCACATACTTCACAATTACCAAACCATGGAACCAACCAAGATATTCATCAACAGATTAACAGATTACAAAACTATGAGATATGTACATAACTGAATTTTACTCAGCTATGAAGAAGAATAAAATTATGTCATTTGTTGGGAAATGGATGAAACTGGAAAGCATTGTGCTACGTGAGATTAACCACTCACAAAAAGTAAAAAACTGGGTGCTCTCCCCAGTATGTGGATGCTAGGGAGAAAGTAGCCATAGGAGGAACTCTAAATGAAAAAGGAGAAATCTTAGATGAGCAAAGAAGGCAAACTAATTGAACATGATGAAAGGAGGGAAGAGGGAAACTCCCCAATGCACATGATGTACATTCACAAACATATCAAAGTCAACCACTAAGCTGAACATGAGAAAGAGGGCGGGAGAAGGGAATGGGTGGGAATTGAGGAAGGGTTAAATGAGTGCTGTGTGAATGTATGCCTCTACCAGCTAGTACCTCATTAAGAAGTATGATTCCAGTGCACCAATAAAAACAAATGAGACCATTCTCTCCCTTTATTGTTCCACAGTGACTACCTGCTTGGAATAAGCCTCTTGCAGTGGGAAAAGGGCTATGATCTTTTTCTCTTTGCATACTTACCTATTTTGCAAATCCTTCTTTCTGATTCTTTCATTGTTGCATCAAGATAATAAAGTTAAGATATTTTATTTTCTCTGTCATGCAAATATTTAAAATTGATTTTCACATGGGAAAACTTTTATGGAATGCAGGAGATTTTCTGGCTGGCTGAGTTTCTATACTTTTGACTTGAATTAAATATAATATGTTTAATTTATATTAGATACAATATATAAACAGTAAGATGTAGGCTGCAATCATACAAGATTTTAGATATGTTGTATGCATGCATGAATGTGAGAGGGAGGTTGAAATAGTAGTAGATCTTTCCAAAGAAAGACTCTTTATTCCTTTCTTTACTGCTGATAATAGAAAATTAGTTCAAACTCATATAACCAATTTATGGTTATTGATTTAAAAAATTATGAGTGCCTCCTTTGGAATGAAGCATCTATTATAGATTAACGCCGTATTCTAATCTTTTCAATTTAAGGCCCTGCTGCACATTTTGATATTGAACTTTTTTAATTAATGAAATATGCTTTACCTTGAAACATAAACTTCATTGTGATTTTTCATCTCTCAACTCTTTTTTCTCAGTATAAATCCTCTTCTTTTAGTTCCTTTTCAACTCAGCCACTGTTTTGGCTTCAAACCATGGGGACAAAAAATAAAATAAATAGCTCTTAAAGTAACAAAATAAATCATATTTAAAATTAGTTAAATAGCTTAAGTTAGCATTTATAGAAAAGAACTTAGACATAAAAAATCTTAGATTCCATTATAAAAAATCATTGGACAATAAGCATAAGTAGAATTCATTAACCCCCTCACACTGTTTTATAATTTATATTTTGATTAACTATCTAACACTGTTTTTGATTTACACTTGATTAACCCTCTCACACTGTTTTTGATTGCATTTCAACTAACCCTCTCATATTTTTAAAAATTTATATTTTGAAAATATATACATGAATTTCTATATTGTGTTATTATTGGAGCAAGTCTTATTCATCTTTTCTTGTTTACCAATGAATAAAATATCTAGAATAAGTGAATTACTAATGGCTTAGTAAATAAAATAATGCAAAAGTTAGGGAATAATTGGGATTCCAGAGGGAATTCAGGTAATGGAGGAGAAACTGTAGTGGAGCCAAGGAGGTGGGCTAGGGGAAAGGGTGGAAGAGGGAGAATCGATGAAGGAAACACGTCTATTGACATTATGCATATATGTGAGAATATCAATGTCAATCTCAATGCCCTTTATGGCAAAAGGGGGAGTGGGACGGGAGCGGGGAAAAACTCACTTAATGCTGAAATGCCATGTGCATTTATGTCAGTATCACTACAAACTGTATTATGATGTGAGACTATACTGCACCAATAAAAGTATTTTTTAAAAAAAGTAAAAAGCAAAGCCGGGCGTGGTGGCGCACGCTTGTAATCCCAGCATTCAGGAGGCTGAGACCAGAGGATCCGGGTTCGCGGCCAGCCTCAGCTACCTAGTGAGGCACTCCACAACTTAGTGAGACCCGGTTTCAAAATAAAGAATAAAAAATAGGGCTGGGGGTGTAGCTCGGAGGTAGAATGCCCCTGAGTTCAATCCCCAGTACCGGCAAAAAAAAAAAAAAAAAAAAAAGTAAAAAGCAAAAATAAATAATAAATTAAAAATAATGAATTAGTTAATGAATTAATAATTTCATGTGTGCACAATAGTAAAAAATCTTGCAAAGGTAAGATACTTTTTAGGTCATGACTTTCAACAGCATTTTAAAATGTAAGAATAACATTCTATATATAGGTTAGTGACAAAGATACAGATTTAGGACAGATCAGCAAGGATATCTTTTATTTTATAAATGTATCCTTTTGTTATGATTATTTTTTATGTCTGCTTCCCTAATTCCTTTTCAGATATTACAAAATATTCTGTTTTTTATATATTGGACATTTTTGTTTTAACTTAACTTCCTGTATCCATTTCCTTACCTTTCCAATGTAGAATTCATGCAAATCTAGATGAAATATTAAAAATTATTAGGATGTCTTCCTGCATTAAAAGCCATAAACTATCCCCCTTAGATACCAAATAAACAATAAAATAATCTAGTCCCATTCTACTTCTATGGATCTTCATACCAATCTACGTTACTTATGTTTTAATTAAGTCAATGCATTCACTGTTAACTGGCCCTTAAAATATTTGTACTAAAAACTCCCCATTCAGTTGAGTTTGCTTAAGTGGAACATTTTTCCACCATCACTATTTTTAAATTTTACTTATTTATTTTTAATTGGTGCATTGTAATCATACATCTTTGTTAGATACAAGCTGGTAAAGGCATACATGCACACATTTCTCATTTAACCCTTCCCCAATTCTGGCCCCATTTCCTTCCCCTCCCTCCTCAGGTTCAGTTTAGTGAATGATTTTGTTATGTTTATGAAAGTCATGTGCATTAGGGTGTTCCCTTCCTCCATCACCTTCAGTTATGTCACCTTCTTTGCTCATCTAAGGTTTCTCCTCCTTCATCTGGAGTCGCTCTTATGCACCATTGTTTTCCTAGCTTCCACATATTAGGGAGAGCATCTGATTTTTCACTTTTTGTGATGACTAATCTCACTTAGCATAATATTTTCCCCATCCATTTCCTTGCAAATGACATGATTTTGTTCTTATTTATAGCTGAGTAAACTTTAAAATCCGGCTCATATGTCATATTTTTCCTGAAGTCTTCCTTAACTTAATAACAGGAAGCTGGATTTTTGTCTTTGTCTTTTAAAGTACATTATTTTCAACTTTCATATGGCACTTATAATTTGCTCTCATGTACATTACACATTTACATAATGCCTCATACATTTCTATTGAATAGAAAATTCTATTAAGGTCAGAGACTCTGTTTTTAGAAACTCACATTTCCATGAGGTGTCACAAAATGGATTCCACAAATTATTTCTTCAATGTTTGTCAGTCTAATCACTGACTGATTTTTATTATGTGCCTATCAGTTGGCTTCTCTCTTCATCAAGAGCACAAATATTATCATCCTTCATTTTATAGACAGAAGCATAAAGTCATACATTAATAACAGCAAAATGATTTGTACATTGACCTGTCAAATTTTAAAACCCATGCAGTGCTCTCTAGCTCAACTGCCACTCTAAATAATGAAGAAACACATTAATAAAATGTAAATGAGTACTGAGCCTATACTCCCTGAAAAAAAGAAATGTTTGTTTCGACAGACTCAAGGCTCTGTTTAAACAGACAAAACCACCAGTTAGCAAAAATGCTACTTAATGTAACAGTGGTGGCTTATTAGAAGGCTAAGCCTTTTTTGTAATTTAAAGAACAAAGTGCTGCAAGCTCAAATTACAGGCCACAACAAATTATCAAATGTTTGTCTATTTGACATATTAAAAGAGTAATTTTTGACAAAATAAATTAGGAATAACTGTGCCATTATATTATTTATTTACATGACTACATAATAGAAAAGGCATATTCAAATTTGTATCATCGTTAATGTTTTCATTTGGAATGAGTTTGGCAGTGATTCAATGTAGGGCATGTGCTTTAAATGTTGCAAAATTGCTATTTTAAATATTTCTAAAAACAAAGAATCCATAGGCTTTTGAGATCTAATGAATTTTGAGCTGCTTTTGTTCTTAAAAAAAGGAAACTGAAAATCTCAGTTGCAAATGGAATATTATGTGTATATAAATTTTTAGTAATACTTCTAAATAGAAGTGCTACTGAGTAGTTTTCCTTGAAGGGATTCCAGAAGATATAAATGGAAAGAACTGAGCTTTGAAAGACACTTTGATATTATTCTCTTTTAAGGAAAACAGGCAGTGGATACTTTACCTTTATAAAAAAAAAAGTATATTTAGAGTGAACAAGAATTTATCATTTAAAGAAACATATTCAACCTCTGCTTTCATGAAAATGAAGTATTTTTCCTTATCCCTCCCACTGAGTACGACTAAAATTCTGAAAAAAAAAAAAAAAAAAAATTAAGCCGGGTGTGGTGGCTCACACTTGTAATCCCAGTAGTACTTGGGAGGCTGAAACCAGAGGACCCAGGTTTACAGCAAGCCTCAGCTACTTAGTGAGGCTCTCTGCAACTTAGTGAGACCCTGTGTCAAAATAAAGAATAAAAAATAGGACTGAGGGTATAGCTCAGAGGTAGAATGGCCCTGGGTTCAATCCTCATTACTGAAAAAAAAAAAATATATATATATATATATACATATATATATTTAAATATATATTTAAGTATGCAAAAGAAAGAAATGTCCTTAAAAGTAGAAAGAGAAAATAAGATAGGCTAAGAAAATTGGGAGCCAGGAAATGGCAGTATGGTGACTTTTTTGGATTTTCTTTTTTATTCATAAATGCTAGACTTTGTGCTAAAGAAGGTTGCAATATGGACATCCTAATGAGAGCAGGAAAAGAAAAAAGCCCCATCAAAATTCTATTTTCTCTAATCAAAAAGCCAGGAAATGGTCAACCCTAGCAAGATATAAAACTTTTAGCAATAACTTTCTACTTATTTTAGCCAAAAAGCACTGAAAAAAACTGAACCTCCATGCCATCTGTGCTAGCAAAAGTCAGGTTGAAAGCACGTACGTACACACATTTTAGGCTCTAAAGCATCACCCAACATCATTGAAATGTAACAGAATTTTGAGAGTTGAAAATCTCATTCCCATACAGTGGTGATAAATCTCTCCTTTCCTGAGGTTTCCGAGCACATCCCATGGGGATCCTGGGCTTTTACCTTTGGTTGATAATAATGATGGTCTTGTTATCTTCTCCACCTGGATTATACCAGAGCATGTCTTGTGAAGAATCAGTACTTAGCTGGGTGTGGTGGTGCACACTTGTAATCCCAGTACTTGGGGGGCTGAGACAGGAGGATAATGAGTTCATGGCCAGCCTCAATTATTTAGTGAGCTCTTCCACAACTTAGTGAGACCCTGTTTCAAAATAAATATAAAATAGGTCTGGGGGTGTAGCTCAGAGGTAGAATGCACCTAGATTCAATCCACAGTACTGCAACAAACAAACAAAAATCAGGACTTTCACAAGCATCCAGTAATAACTAGTCCAACCTGCCCTCATGCTAGTAACAAGGCAACCATATTCTTCCAACCAGGGAGGTATTAGTGGACATCTAGGGGTGGGTAAGTGGAACACTTTTCCCACCTCCCCTCAGCTGCAATGATTCCCTCATGAAGTGTAGATGGAAGCCTACTGGGGAATATAAACTGTAGTATACTGATTTTTGATAAACTAACCAAAAATATACACTGGAAAAAATAGCCTTTTCAACAAATGGTGTTGGCAAAATGGTTATCCATATATAGAAAAATGGAAATAAATCTAACTTTTTCATCCTACACTCAAGATGTCAAAAGTCAACTCAAGATGAATAAAAGACATGGAAATTAGACTAGTGACTTTGCAGCTACTTGAAGAAGGCAAAGGACCAGCACTCCAGCATATTGGCATGGGAAAAACCTTCCTTAATAAGACCCCAAATGCATAAGAAATTGAAAGGTTTAATATGTGGGATTACATTAATCTGTAAAGCTTTTTTTAGTAAAGGAAACTACCAAGAACCCCAAGAGAGCCTACAGAATGGGAGAAAGATCTTTGCCAACTACTCTCTGATAGAGGACTAATTATATAGAATATACAAATGTGTCCTATGCAACATGAGGTAGACAAAGTGGACTAGCCACCTTTGCCTGCCAGAGGCCAAGCAAGAGGGAGTGTTCACAGCTGGGCACACCACTCCAGGGAGTTGAGATAACCCCCCAAGAAACTACACCAAGCCGGGAGTCTTGCCAACGACCAGGCAGCACAGGATCTCAGCTTTATTTGAACAAGCAATAGTTTATATAGGGAGGCCAGATAAGGAAGCGAAACTGGGGTGGGAGCCAATGGGAACAGATCTTGTCACCAGTTGCTGGGGAAGGTAGGTGGTAAAATATTAATGGCTGCTGCTGGCCCTTTGTGGAACCACCGGTTCCAGGAACAGAATGTACTAGGAGTACACTTCTCATATTTGACCAAAAAAGGTCAGAACCTGTGAGTGCCAAATGCCACATGGCATGGACAGCCCCTACATACAAAGAATTCAAGAAACTCACCACCAAAAAAAAAAAAAAAAAGACACTTCACAAAAAGAAGAAATACAAATGGGCAATAAATATATGAATAAATGTTCAACATCATTAGCAATAGAAGGATGCAAATCAAAACTACCCTGAGTTGAAACCTTACCCTAATTAGAATGGCAATCATTAAAAACACAAACAATACTAAATACTGGTGAGAATGTAGAGAAATAGGAACTCTCATATATTGTTGGTGGAATTGCAAGTTAGTGCAACCACTTTAGAAAATAGTGTAGAGCATCCTCAGAAGAATGGAAGTGAACCTACCATATGGCCCAGCTATACCACTCCTGGGTGTCTACAGAAAATAATTGAAATCAGACTACCATAGTAATGCACGCATATTTGTAGCTACCCAATTCATAATGCCGAACTAAGAAACCAGCCAAGATGTACAGGGGTCCAACCCTCGAAGACAGTGGGATCAGGGGTCCGTCAACAGGTGGGAAATGAGACGAGAATATGCTCACACCGCACACAGTGTTGAAATGCTTCTTTGTCAGTAGTTGATTTATACTAATTTTTTTTTTTTTACAATTAGACATATAGAACAGGAATTTTTACAGACTTGTTTTTCCAAAGGTTATCCTCAGCCAGTTAAGATTACAACATGTATATAAAAATTTCTTTCCGTTAGTTAAAATCTTTACAATTCTGTGTAGCCCCATTAAGCAGTGTTCTATCTTATCTCAGGTAGTTAGGGGGTTCCAGGTGGGACCAGGTAGTAGCTATTTAGATAAACTAGCAAAGTCTGTTTCTAGAGTAATGCTTGCAAAAGGTTAATGCATTGGTTTGTCTCAAGGCAGTGCTTTTTTTTTCAGCTAAGAGATCAGTATGTGTCAGGCCAAATGTTTCTAAGAAGTTTTCTTTTATAATTAATATGGAAGTAAAACCCAAAGCACTCAAAATTTCCAGAATATAATAATGCAAAGTGGAATATGCCACGAATTCCTTCTTTTGGAAACATCTGCCTTGCAGGACTCCAGTGGACCGAGCCTTGCTCAAGATCCAGCTATTAAGGTGCTGTGGCAAAGATGTCCATCAACAGATGAATGGCTTGCAAAACCATGGGATGTGTACATAATAGAAGTCTACTCAGTCATAAAGAACAAAAATATGTCATTTGTAGGGAAATCAATGGAACTGGAAAATATTATGCTAAGTGAGATTAGTCAGTCACAAAAAGTGAAAAGTCAGATGTTTTCCCTCATATGTGAAACCTAGGGAGAAATTGGAAGATTGCAGACAAAGGAAGAGAAAATTTAGTGGCGTGAAGACCTAACTGAGGGAGGTGGGAGGGGGAATGAAGGCTTGAAGAGGGAAATGCTTCAATGGACATGATGCACATACACAAATTTATCAGTGTCAATCACAGTGCCATTCACTGGAAGGTGAGGAGATAGAGATAGTGGAGTGGGAACCAGGAGAGGGCTCAATGAGTGCTGTGTACAAGTATGCCTCTATTACCCTGAACTTCATCACGATGTATAATTACAATACACCAATTAAAAAAAAAAAAGTGATGGCCACAAATATAAATCTGCAGCTTAAGTTGGCCACAAATATAAATTTTCAGGTTAACAAGTGGAATGAATACCATATAGTATAATGAAAGTAAAAGAAGAAAGAAATGTTGAAAGTAGCAAGAGAGAAATGACACCTTATCCAGAGAGGGAAAACGAAATCAATGAAAACCAGTTTCTTCCTAGAAAATAGGAAGATCAGAAAGCAAAGACTAATACTTTTAAATTGAGAAAAATTTTAAACTCGGAATCTTGGATCCAATTAATATATGCTTCAAGAAGGAAGGGAAAATTAAAGCATTCTCAGTTGAAAGAAACTAAAATAATTTGCCACTAGAAAATGGACTGAAAAATGAGCTAAAGAAAGTTCACTAAACTAGAAAAATAATGGTAAAATAAAGAATCTTGAAAATCATGGGCAAGAAAGAACAATATTAGAAATAAAAACAAGTACACAGAACACATTTTTCTCCATGTTTGAGTCATAAATTATATTTGATGAAGGAAAATTGTGTATCTAACATGGTTCTAAATGCATTTTAGGTGAATATATTATAAATAAAGAAGAAATGAATGAAAAGAAAAGTTTTCTATACTTCTGTTCTTTAGAGATATTGCAAGAATATGGTGGCTGTATATGTAATAACTAAACATTAAAAATGTTATACAAAAATATACATTCAAAAATAATGTAGAGTTGGTTTTTTTACTTTTTATATTAATTGGTGCATTGTAATCATACATCTTTGTGAGGAACAATCTGATAAAGGCATGTATGCACACATTTCTCATTTAACCCCTTCCCCTAATCTCACCCCACTCCCTCGCCCTCCCTCTTTTTCAAGTTCAGTTTAGTGATTGACTTTGATATATTTGTGAAAGTACATCATGTGCATTAGGGTGTTCCCCCCCACACACACACCATCCATCCCCTTCACATAAGTCAACTTCTTTGCTTATCAGGGTTTCTCCTTTTTCATCTGGAGTCCCTCTTATGCCCCATCTTCTCCCTAGCATACACATATTAGGGAGAACATATGCTTTTATACTCTTTGTGACTGACTAATCTCACTTAACATAATGTTTTCCAGTTGCACCCATTTTCCTGCAAATAACATGATTTTGTTCTTCTTTATGGCTGAGTAAAATTCCATTGTGTACATATCCCATAGTTTTGTAATCCATTCATCTGTCGATGGACATCTTGGCTGCTTCCATAGTTTGGCAATTGTGAATTGTGCAGCTATAAACATAGACCAACATGCGTCGGTCTGATAGTTTGCTTTCCATTATTTGGGTAGATACCCAGAAGTGGTATTGCTGGATCATATGGTAGGTTCATTCCCATTCATGAGGATCCTCCATACTGTTTTCCAAAGTGGTTGCACTAACAACGTCAACCAAAAAACTTATAGAACTGATCAACAAATTCAGCAAAGAGTCTTGATACAAAATCAATCTTAAAAAATCAGAAGCTTTCCTGTATGCCAACCATAAACCCACTGAAAAAGAAATCCAGAAAACAATTTCACTCACAATAGCACCCCAAAAAATAAAATACTTAGGGATAAACCTAACCAAAGAGGTAAAAGACTTCTATAAAGAAAACTATAAAAAAATTGAAAAAAGAAATCTATGAAGACCTTAGAAAATAGAAAGATCTTCCTTGCTCTTGGATAGGCAGAATAAATATCATCAAAATGGCCATCCTCCCAAAAGTGATTTACAGATTCAAAGCAATACCCATGAAATTTACCAAGGTCACTCCTCACATACATAGAAAAAATCAGTCATTAAATTCATTTGGAACAACAAAAAGCCCAGAATAGCCAAAGTAGTCCTTAGCAACAAGAACCATGCAGGAGGTATCACAATATCTGACTTCAAACTCTACTACAAAGCCACAGTAATAAAAACAGCATGATATTGGCACAAAAACAGACACACAGACCAATGGAGCAGAATAGATGATTCAGAAACAGACCCACAGGCTTACAGTCAAATGATTTTTGACAAAGGAGCAAAAAATATACACTGGAAAAAAGATAGCCTCTTTAACGAATAGTGTTGGCAAAACTGGTTAACCATATGCAAGAAAATGGAAATAAACCCCACTTTCTCACCTTGCACAAGAGTCAACTCAAGGTGGATCAAAGACCTGGAAGTCAGGCCAGAGACCTTGCATCTACTTGAAGAGGGCATAGGCCCAATACTTCAACACATAGGCACAGGTAAAAACTTTCTCAACAAGACCCCCAAAGCACAAGCAACTCAAAGGAAGATCAATACATAGGATTGCATTAAACTGAAGAGCTTCTGCACAACAAAGGAAACTATCAAGAACCTCAACATAGAGCCCACAGAGTGGGAAAATATTTTTGCCAGCTACTCTTCTGAAAGACGTCTAATATCAAGGATATACAGGGAACTCAAGAAAATCACAGCTAAGAAAACAAATAACCCAATCAAAAAATGGGCAAAGAATCTAAACAGACACCTCACAAAAGATGAGATACAAATGGCCAATAAATGTATGAGGAAATGTTCTACATCATTAGCAATCAGAGAGATGCAAATCAAAACTTCCTTGAGATACACCTAACTCAAATCAGAATGGCAATCATAAAAAACACAAACAACAACAAATGCTGGCAAGGGTTTGGAGAAGTGGGAACCCTAATACATTGTTAGTGGGATTGCAAATTACTGCAACCACTTTGAAGAGTTGTTTTTGATAAATTAAAATTAAATTATAAAATTTTCTATATAACCCACATACAATTGGAAAGAATACAAGGCAGAAAAGTAGAAAAAAGAAAGGACAAATGAAAAATAAAATATCAGACTTAGCTTATTGTATCAGTAACTACTATGAGAGCCAGTAAAACTATGAGAAGCAGAAAGCTAGTTTTTTATGCTAAAAAGGTTAATTGCCCTAGTAGATGCGATGATCCTAAATGTGTAATTAGCAAATGATGACACATTTTAAATAAACTGAAATAATTAAACATTAAATGTTATATAAATATTTGTGAAATATAGCCAAAATAATACCAAGGGTATTTTATAGCACTAAATACATATACAGAAAAAAACAAAAGTTCTCAAATCAATAATTTAGGTTCCCATCTCAAAATACTGGAAAAAGAAAGACAAAATAAATTTAAAACAAAAATCCAAATAATTGGATCATCTATATATTACTTTGGGGAATGAATAATGTTGCAATCACTCTGAAAAGCAATTTTACTGTTTATTAATAGATCAACTTCCATACAATTCAATAGTTTCACTTCTACTTCTTTACTTCAAAGATATAAAAATTATATTCACACAAAAGTTTTTACATTGATGTTTGTTGCAGCTTTATTTACAATTGATTAACTTTGTAAAAACAGGTATACTACAACTGGTGAATGGTTAATGTGGTACACCCATGCTATGGCATACTACTCAGCAATAAAAAATGAACTATTGGTACACCTAGCAGCTTGGATGTATTTCCGCAGAAATGCACTGAGTGGAAAAAAAATTCAAATAGGAAAAATACCATAGAATTTAATTAATAGTACAGTTTTTAAGTGGTAAAATTATAGAAATAAAGAACATACTTATGATTGACAAGGTTGAATAAGAAGAGGGAGGTTACAAAAGGCAACTTGACAGGCACTTTTGGTGATGGAATGTTCTTTACCTTAACCAACTCACCATCAATATCCTGGTTGTCTGGTTGTTCTGATTTTAAAGTGTTAACTACTGGGGGAAACTAGGTAATGGTACATGGGATCTCTCTGTATTATTTCTTTTATTGCATATTGATGTGTAATTATTTCAAAATATCATTCTGTATAATAGAAAGCATACTGAGTTTTTTTTTTTTTTTCAGTCACTAGCAGACATTAAAAAATCAAAAGATTGCCGGGCGTGGTGGCGCACGCTTGTAATCCCAGCATTCGGGAGGCTGAGACCGGAGGATCCAGGTTCGCGGCCAGCCTCAGCTACCTAGTGAGGCACTCTGCAACTTAGTGAGACTCGGTTTCAAAATAAAGAATAAAAAATAGGGCTGGGGGTGTAGCTCGGAGGTAGAATGCCCCTGAGTTCAATCCCCAGTACCGCAAAAAATAAAAAAAATAAAAAAAAATAAAAAGATTGATTCATCAAAACAACATAAGGCTCTTTATGCAATGTGCCAGAAATGTGTCAGGGACAAGAAGTAACCAAGGGCACATCCCCCAGCAACCCTCTAGTTGATCACAAATATGAGCAAACCCAGGCTAACTCAGCCACATCCAGCCCAAATTAGACCATCAGCCAAGTCAAGAATTTATGAAAAATAATAAAAGTTGTGGTTTTAAGTCACTCAGTTTTGGAGTAGTTTGAGACACAATAACAGCTAACTAATATAATCAATACTATTAAGTATTCACAAATGTATTCTTAAAGCATTAATGTGCTTACTAAATCATCAAAACAAGTTTATAACCCCTGCAATTTTATTGTTATGAATTAAATGCTTTGAGTTTTGATATTCAGTATAAAATATCTATGCAAGCATAATATTATAATTAAACTAATTTAAATAGCCTAACTAGTGAATGTAATTAAAATAATTTCTTATTTCTAAGAATGAAGTTTAAAAACCTAATAGTACATTTTTTCTTTGGTTGGACTCAAAGGAAAAATAGATACGGCTCATCAAACAAAAGAAATCTGTCTAATTGGTATTATTGAGTTCTTACTCTATGCCAAGCTCTATGATAACTTCTTAGTCTTCATTCTCATTTTTAACCTTGGGCGACCCCCAGTCTGTACTTTCTACAGGAAATCCATACATCCACAGAATCGAGTCTAATTAAGGGTAAACCCACAGAGCATGGGTTTATTGCACTTCCACAGCATCAGTTTGTAGACTGCCAATATCCTGCACTTGTAAAATCAAATTTGGAGAGCATCTAGTATTAGAAGAAGCCAGATCAAGCTTCTGCAGTGACATGTGCATGAGAAAGGTGATATGGATTAGCATGGAGCCATTGGAAGTATTTCTAATCTTCTTAAATGCCCAAAGAACTAGCTACAGAAAGATATTCAAGTGAAAGGCTTCTTTCTAGGCACAAGAAAGCTGAACTATGTTATAATAATGTCCCAAGCTAAGAATTTTGGCACTAGAGGAAGCAACTGTCCCAAAATAGGTGGAACAATCCTATCTTGCCTTCTTTTCATGTTATTCTTATTTACCTTTTTTCCCCCAGAATTATCTAGGAAACATATTTAAAATGCAGATCACTAATCTTGTTCCCTGCAGTTTCATATTCAGTAGGTCTGCAATTGGGATCAACATTTTATATTTTAATAAATATTCTCAATGAGTTTTATGATTAAGCAAGTTTGAGGAGCACTTCATAGGTGCTTAGATGCACAGAGGACCAATACTGCTTGTAGCAGGCAGCAAGAAGATGCAACTAATTAGGTTTGCAAGTTAAAATAGCACAACCAGAAGCAAAACTGAACTGACTAGGAAATAGGAAACAAGTGTTCCCAAGACCAAAAAGTTCAAAAGAAACAACTGATCTCTTAATTCTCTGTGTGATCTAAGTTAAAAGGTATTTCATTTATTAATTCACCCTTCATATACTGAATCTTACTGCATATTAGGTTTGGATTTTCCCTCTCTCCCCTACTGAGAACTTCTCTGGATCCTTGACAGAATAAAAAAAGTAAGAGAAAAATTCATGAGTTCCATGTTGCAATAGAAGTAGGGACAAAATGGCATAGAATTTGAGGGAGGAATTAAGTCTGTTGTGAGAAAAGAGAGATCAGGAATGACTTTAGAGGGACTTGGGTCTTGAAGGATAAATAAAGGTAAATTAAATGTAAAAGGATGGAAATATATCCCAGACAGAAGGAACAGTATGGACAAAGAAAAAGAATAAGGCAATTATATGTAAACAGAATAAGGTAGATAGGAAAGGAGACAGGTGGTAAAATGGGATCACCTTGATCCTGCTTCAAAACTACCAAAGCCAGGCCCAGATAGGATGCTAGTGTGGTCTACAGTTCTGGGAAAGAAGGGATAAAAAAATCCTCAAGGAACAAACCCTTGCACATGCATATACTCTAGGAATCAAATCTTGATCCAAGATTTGCTTGTGCCTAATTATAATACTCTTAGCATTACATTTTTTCCTACCCTGAGTGTTTTTTTTCCGATACATTGTGAGTAGATGCATGTGCATAGATGGTGGAGGGCACATGACTCAGCAGTGTCAATCACCCTGCCAATGTTCCAGTTAGCTGCTACCTCTGACTTCCCCCTCTCCTAATGGTTGGAATGAGACAGAAGAGAGATCTCCATATCTTTTTTTTTTTTTTTTTTTTTTTTTTGTGCTACTCTAGATTTGGCCCATCTTACTCTTTTGCTTAAATGAGGCATACTTTTGTTTTCAGTGAAAACTCCTCTTTGTTATATCTATATGTCTTATCCAGTTCATTGGTCTGGACATCTATAAACCTGGATCTAATGGGACCTCTATCACCATAACAATTTTGAGTGATGAAAAATAAAAACAACATAATCCATGGAGAATATAAAAGCCAAGTAAATTGGGGTCAGGTAGTAAAACTTATATTCTTAAGCAAAGAACCTTGAGAATGATTCATAATATGGTGAAAAACTAGTTAAGCCCTCTGAATACATTTTAACAGAAAATTATTGGGATGATTTTTAAGACTACTTCCTATATTTAATGTAATACATTAAGTATGACTGTGGGTACATGATATAGACTGAATTGTGTTCTTCAAAATTTATACTGCAGCTTTGTAGGTGGGAGCTTTGAGAAGGTACATGAAGCTTTACAATTGGGACCCACATTTTTCTAACACTCACTTAGCCTTATTCATAGTGTGATATTATCATATGAATGGAAAGAAGATATATGTGAAAACAGGATTAGGGAGTGGGAAGAAGTAAAGTTGCAAAAAGCCATGAATGAAAGTGAAAAGAATACTGAATATAAATAGTAAGAATATGTAATTGTATGTTAAGTGAATTAGAGGCCTAATCCTTCCAGTGCTGGACACACTTATCGTGTTTTCATCATCAAGTCTTCCACTCTCTATTTGTACTCTTGCACAGATGTTTCCATTTTGAAAGGCCATCCGTAAGGGCTATTTCTAATCCTATAATACTCCCAATGTCAACATTCATGAGGTCAAATGTGAAGATGAATTTGTTAGTTAAGCTGTTCTCTACTAAGGGCAAGAAGCTTAGTCATTTTTTTTTTTTTGATTGATCTTGTCTTGTCTAGAGATGAATCAATGCTTCAATCTAGAAATGGCAAATCATGAATCATTTATGCTTGTCTTGATCAAATATGATAGATTTCTTGAATTTCTGGCTACTATTGCATATAATGATTTATATAATATACAAGTGTCTGTGGATTGGAGAAAGAATTGAGAGTTTTCTCCAAGAATATAGTCCTGTATAATACTATAAATGTTATTCCTAGTGAGCTAGTCCTTGAGAGAATAATAATGGTATATGATCAATTTAGTATGACATTTTTTCAAATAATTAACATATTCTTCCTCATACTCTTCATTTCTTCTCTTACTTCCTTTTCTATCCTCTTTCTTTCTTTTTCTTATCATATCATAATTGTATAGGTAATAGATAATTCCAAATTAATCTAGTAACTTTTTTTTACTGATTTTATCACTTACCCTAACTTCTGAAAATTTCTTCAATAGAAAATTCACACATTGAGAATGATATATGTATATACACATACAAGCATGCAGCTTGCATATCCTATTAGAAAACACACACCCTACAAGAATGTATAATAAGTGAGGCATTTATTATAAGAAATTGACTCTCATGATTATGAAGGCTTGCAAGCTTCAAAACTGCATTCAGAAATCTGGAGAATAAATACAGACCACAGTGAAAATTCTAGTCCATGTTCCAGGCCAAAGGCAAGGGAAGATCAATGTCCCAGTTTAAAGACAGTGAAACAGAGGGAGGAGTATCTGGCTCAGCATTTTTTTTGTTCTATTCTGGCTTCCTAGTGACTGAATGAGGCCCACCCATAATCTGGAGGATGATGTGCTTTACTCAGATTGCCTGAAATGTTGATGTTGTCTAGAGACACTTTTATTTCAGTTAAAATTTTGATTTGAGCTTCAAAAATGTTCTATCTGGCATTTGATTAAAAGCTTTCCTCCTCTCTCCAGAGGAGTGTACTTGTAGCTTCAGTAGTATGGAGTAGAAGGGAGAGAAGTGAGTGGTTATGTGGAATCTCCACATTTCTTCTCTTTTTCCTTTTTCCTTTCCATAGTGTTAGTCCTGGGACAAGGAAGATAGATTAAAAACAGAGAGCATGGATTGCTTTCTACAAAATTTTTATAATCTATAGAAAAAATTTACTGTTCTTTTGTCTTCTGTCTTATAGTGAATTTGTATACATATTTGTTTTTGCTCTTATACTCTGTTTCTCTCAGCCTCTGTGGTGTGAGAACAAAGACTCCCCCCTCTCTCGTTCACTGCTCTGTATACCTGAACTCTACAGAATTTACCTGGCCTAACATGAACTGAACCCCTGAAATATCCAGAACTGTGAACAAATAAATCTTCCTTCCTATAACCTGTGGTGGTCAGGTGTTTTGGTTTACAGCAGTAAAGATGCTGATAAAACAGTTGGATTTTCTTAAACTCTTAGCAGCTGGCTTTTCAGGTAAAGCAAGGAGAGACAAGATTGGTTTTTCAGATTTCAAGTTTAAGGGTTCCTTTTTCTTTTTATTTATTAATGGATGGTTTCCTTCTGATAAAAGGACATAAATGTGTACACACAATATGATTCTCAGATCCAGTATTGGTTTAGAAGGGTAATACATTCTGCTCTTTTCTTTGCTGACTTTCTCATAGGATGTCATAAATAAATGACTCAAATCTTGTCACATTATTTTTCTGATGTTTTCTGAAATCTACCTATTCTTGATCATGTGAGCAATCACCAATCTTACTCTTTCTTTCTCTCCTAGTGTTTACCAGATAATGATGATTTATCTTCTGTATAAATGTTATACAGCAGTTCCTCAAGAAAGAATTCATTCAGAAAAGCATGTATGATGGGATGTAAGAGGCTTATCTAGAGAAGTGATGGGACCTCCTACAGAAGGCCATGATAAAAAGAAAAGGGGCAGGCATGTTCTAGAGGAAAGTGTCTGGAATGAGCTTCTTTCTGGAGTTGAAAATGGTGTGGAGTTTTCCAGGTGTCAAGTCTTATATTCCCTCTGTACACCTCCTTCTTTATGCACATTTCACTTGGGGTGGTTAATTCTCTTACCCTATCACACCTTATGTACTCTGCATTGTGTCTTCCTCTTCCCATGGGGATGGATTATATCACAACTTAGTGATTATGCTAAGTGATTCTATCATAATACCCCAATTAAATATGGGCCTCAAATCATAAGGCTCCTAGAGGCAATACACTTGCCCAGGGAAGTAGCTGTGGTTTACTATTGAGAGCATCAAAAAAAAAGACACTGAGGTGGTGCAAGGGTATGAAAATGGGAAATGTAGACCATAGTTCCAGTGTTGATGCTCAAAAGAACCCCACTATAGAAACACTCATTCCTACCCTAAATGGAGCCTATTGATTGGAACAGCTGACTCGTTCCCCTCAATCCAGTGGAAACACAAAGGACTTATGTGATGCTTGCATTTTGGTTGAAATAATATTTATCAGTTATGTAAAAGACTGTTCAGAGGTAAAAAAAAAAAAAGTTATAAGAATAAAGAGTTTGTCAGGCATGCCAGCTTTGTGCCCAATATGATTCTTAGGGAAATGGGTCTCCTGCTCTATTTCAGAAGAAGATTACCCAGGGAAAGATCCCTTTGCAGTCCCTCTTTCCTAGCATTATCATTTCAACTTCTGTGTAAGCTTCCCAATAGCCTCTCACTTTGCTCATTTAGATGTCATTTGGAGATTTTAAGTTTTATCTTCTCTTCTTCAATTTTTTACTTTTCTGGGTGTTTTTTATGTGTGTTTGTGCTAGGAATTGAACGTAGGGCCATGTGCATGCTAAGCATGTGCACTACTGCTGAAATAGTACAATCCTATCTATAAGTTTTCTTGAAGTTTAAATAAACATACAGTTTGAATGTGCTTTCTAATTTCTCCCTCCTCCATTTTTTTAGAAGAAAATGTTGCGATATTCAAATCTAAGCTTCTACTATATTCCTACTGGGAATGCACATCTGAATTTTTTTTTTTTTTTTTTTTTTTTTTTTTTTTTTTTTTTTTTTTTTTTTTTTTTTTTTTTTTTTTTTTTTTTTTTTTTTTTTTTTTTTTTTTTGCGGTACTGGGGATTGAACTCAGGGGCATTCTACCTCCGAGCTATACCCCCAGCCCTATTTTTTAATTCTTTATTTTGAAACCGAGTCTCACTAAGTTGCGGAGTGCCTCACTAGGTAGCTGAGGCTGGCCTCGAACCCGGATCCTCCGGTCTCAGCCTCCCGAATGGAATGCTGGGATTACAAGCGTGCACCACCACACCCGGCTTGCACATCTGAATTTTATGACAGCAACTTCCTCATAACTTTCTCAAATGTTTGAATGTATGGAATATAACACTCCTGTGTGCTTACTTTTGGAATCTGGGATTTCCTTTAGATGCTGCTGCCTCTGATATGTAAAAACTGGAATGGAAAAGATGGGCAAAAAGGTAAGTAAGTGGAAAAATGTCATGGTATGAATGACATGTATGGATCACCTTGGTCTTCTGAGATTTGGTACTACCTATGTGTCCTTGGTAATGCCAGTCCTCCAGAAAATTATTCTGTCTCTCTAACAGAAATTTCTCCACTCAATGCTTAAACATGGAGGTAGATACCCCAGTAAAGACTGGATGGAAAAAAAAAAGATGGTTATATGCAGATATTAATCAACATGGATGCTATTCCATTTTGTTCTCAATTTTCATCTCTTATTTATTCCTGGTTCTTCTCCAGCTCTGGTTATCCTCCACAGAGTCTATAATGTCCAATATCTTTTGACATTGATCTTGTCTATACATTCTTAAGTTTTTAAAAATTTTCATGATTTCTGTTTCATGTAGAGATCTTCTTCCTGCCTAGGCAATTTTTGTATTTATTCGCTTTATTATTCACTTTTATTTTGCTCACTTTGGGGAATTCAAAATGGATCTATTGTTTATAATGTATTTTTAGATCCCTACCTTTATCTGTAAATAAATATATTTCTTTCACTTTTAAACATTTTTGTCATGTTCCTTTGGGTAAAGTCTGGTTTATCAATGTTCTTTCAAATTGTGTCACAGAACTGAATAAAACATTCTATTTACTCCGTTATGAAAAGTAGGTAGGTCATCACCTCCCTTGCCCTGCATTATCCTTCTATGAATACAGTATGTTTCAATTAACTTATTTGACAGACATATTTGCTCTTATGGAAATTAAATCAACTAATACCAATAGGTAATTTTCCATAGGTATTTTATATCTTCTACTTATGCAGTTGAATTTTTAAACTATTTTATTCCATTTTTTAAACTTAAGATTATCACTCCCTATTTTCTCATAAATTATGAACAATATGGCCAAAGCTATAAATAATTTTTAAATGACCGCTGCATTTCGTTTTTGTTGAATACACATATTCAATTAGCTAAATGACTATAGGACAAATAATTATGTTTTGTTATTTTCGGTAATTTTTTAGAGAAAATAAAAACTTAATTATTTCATTCATTTTTTTCTTCAATATATATTTACCACGTACCAAATCCTATTTTAGACTTTGGAGATGTAATACATCAAAGAGTTTCTCATGGAGATAACTGAGAGAGGATGACAAAATTCACACACACACGCATGCACAAACGCACGCACACACGCATGCACCTATAAAAGGTAATTAAAAAGGTGATTTTATAGTGCCTGGGTGGCTATAATCAATTTGCTCTTCTTGATAACAATCTTTTTGTTGTTTAAGATAGTACTGTATACTCATAAGAAAGCTTTAGGTACATACCACTTGAGAAAAGTCCTGGAAATTTTTCTAGTATAATTTTTTATATAACAGGGAACACTAGAGATAAAGTCTTTAAAATAAAATTTCATCAAAAACTTCTAGTAGGGAAGCCCCTAGGTAACTTAAAGAAGTGAAAATTAATATAAAAAAGAATGGTATATATCACATTTACTTGCACCCATCAAGCAAAAAGAGCCAATATGTTTTATGCTTACTTTGACCACTTGATTTATTTATTGTAGGTGGTAAAAATAATTTTATAATAGAGATGCATGTATATGTGTATATCTTTAGTACAAGTAATTACTTTGCCTTAGCAAAATTTCAAGAAAAATATTCAAATCTATTTTCTTTATAATACCTCAAGTTTTAGTGTTTCTGGTTTTGTTGCTTCAGAAAGCAAAGCTGACCTTTTCTTTAGAAGACTTTAGTTACACTATTATCTTATATTCTTTTGCATTTCAGTATAAAATCTCTTCATTTTCTTTTATTGTCAGGTGTGAGGCAAAAGAAAGTATTTTTATTTGTTGTCAGTTGCAGTAGAAATTGATATTTTTAAATAAATTTGTTGGAAGATAATTACTGAAATATAGAATGCATGAAGATCTTTTATTTAAAGATGGAAGATTAGGCGTAACTTTTTATTTTCTCTTTAAGGAACCTACTGAGATGATTAAAATGTTAGAAGATGAAAATTCATAACAATAAATAGAATCAATATATCCCATTTCTGGACAAAATTTTCCGTGGTGGGTTTTTTGTTTTTTTGTTTTGTTTTGTTTTGTTTTGTTGCAGTATGAGGATTCAACTCAGGGTTCTTCTAACTCTGAGCTACAACCCCACAGGTTTCTCATCTTTCATTTTGAAACAGGGTCTCACATAATGTTGGTTGGTCTTGACCTGTGGTCCTCCTGTCTCATTCTCCCAAGTACTGGAATTATAGATATGTACCCCCACACTTGGCTTTCTGAATGTTTCTTAAAGTAGAAAATGTAATGGTGCAGAAGTACCAACTTCTAAGGAAGAAACAATACTGGTGAAGATTAGAAAGAAGCATAGACACTCTTCTTATCACTTCTTATCTCCTCTTGGCCCCTCTCTCATAAAGAAGAATACTACCTTCATGTTTAGCTTTACTGACACTAGACTGTCCACTAGGGACAGCTCATTCCCTTGTCTCAAGTGTTCAAGTATATAGAAGTAGGCTGCATTGTTTCTCTTCCTTTCTCCAGGTAGAAGCAACAAGACTGCCAGGACTGCTACAAGACTGCTATAAGTGACTTTATACATTTTTCTTTTAATTATTTATTGAGAAAATGTGTACCGGACATAGTTTGGTGCCAGATCCATTAGTAATTTGAGATAAAATGGCAAATAAGTAAGAAAGCTATATTCTAGTAGGGGAATCATTCACACATTAAAAGAGAAAAATTATAACAACTAAATTAATTTATAACATAAAATTTCATGTTGCTATGAAAACAAGGAAAACAGATATTTGATATATGCAGACACAATTTTATGAAGAAAGGAAAATTTAACTAAAATCTATAGACTGAGGGGACATAAACAAGCAAATACAAAATGCAAGAGCATTCCCAGCATTGGGAACAATATGAGTAGGCTCTGTTTCAGGAAGGTGATGAAGTAGGAGAAACATTATATCCTTGAAAACAACTCTTGGCCTGACCAAGAAGAATGAAACCTCTTCCACAGACTTCCTCCCAAGATGAACATAGCTGGGATTGGTTGTGCAGCTACAGACAAGAGATAAAACACGTAACTGCCAGAGCTTAAGCAAAGATAATATATAGACTAACCGCTGTTCCACTTATGTACCTGCTTATGCTAGGACAAAATTTTCCACTCCCTTCCTCCTGAGAGTTGAGTTGGCTGTTGTATAGAAAGTCTGTATGCCCTAAGCTCTGGGTTCAGACCTGGAGTTTTGCTCTCTGAGCTTCACTGGTGAATACACTGACCTGCTGTATCCTGATCCAGCCTCTGAGTTTTATTCTTCATGAACTGGATTCTTCTGCAATATTTTGCAAGCCAGCCAAGAGAGGCTTTCAGGCCAGTCCTGAAGACGGGACCCAGGGCATTTTTGCCTCCTCCTGCCTATGTCTCGGGAGTCAGCCTTCCCCATCACCGATTTTGATGCACTGAGTGTGCTGGAGGCTTCTTTGCCACCGTGTGGGAAACCTCGCTCAGAGGTTGTCAGCTGTGGGTCTCACAGTTGTCAAGGTCTTAGGCCAGAGACAGAACAGGTCATTTCCCAGTGCATACCTCTGAATCATGGTAGGCAAGCCTAAGTCTCAGGCAGGACCCACTATCAGAATAGTGGAAGAGGGGTCTGATCAACCCCTGGAAATTCCCCAAGTATTGTCAGAGATACACAAAACCAGAACTCATGAATTGGGTCAGGTATGTGTGAATGATGAGCACTTGTGTGACTGAGACTGACACTGGGGTCAAACTCCGATTTGTACCTCACAGGGCCAAAGCGAGTGTTAAGTCCACTGCTTGAATCTAGGGCCATCCAGTATTGGCTAAGTGACAGTTCAGCAAAGACTTAAAGTCCTTTTTTCTGACCAAATAGGAGGCTTTTACTGATCTAACTATTACCAAAGTAATGGCTGAAATACCTCCCTGAAGAGGATGTCTGTGTGTGGACAAAGCAAATTCTGTCTCTGTTTTAGGCATCCTGGCTGTAGGCTAGACTCTCTAGGTAGGAATGGAAAGGGAAAAAAGTAAGCCCACTCCACTTGGCCTCATGATCAGGGATTTGGGAAAGGCTCATACAGGTGATTACAGATTCAAACTAACCCCAGGAATGTTGTACATTCTGTATGAAGTGGAATGGCTGACTATCAGAAAAGACTGACCATCAGAAATTCCATTGGATCCAGGTATCACTCAAAGCATTTGGGATTGAGTCTTAGGCAGTCTTGGCCATCTAGACCAGTTCCCTTACAGTGACATTTGGCTCCAATTAGTTTAGAAACCTGCTCCATATCTTCAAGATCCAATCTCCAAGATCTTAATTGCCAAAAGGCAGGGCTCTAGTGGTAAATCAGAAAATTGGAAGCAGCAACCAGTTGAAACCAAACGCCACCTATTTTTGAAAGCCCACTGGAGGAACCAGACATGCCAAAGGTACAGGCCAACTGCTCGCCCTCCTTGAACACTGTGGTTATTAGTCTCTGAGAGGTGAGTGTAGGTCTATCAACAAAAATTAAAATATCTGGAGATTACTATCCAGAGAGCAAAAAGACTATTGGAGTCAGGGTGCAAAAAGAGGCAGTTCAAAGCATCCCTATACCTACCAACTAGAGAGTCCTTTGAGAATTTCTGGGAGTGGTAGGGTTCTGTAGCATCTGGATCTCAAACTTTATTGTCACAGTAAAAATCTTCTATGAATCTATTAAAGGAAAAGAAAAAGACTCCGTTGCATGAAAAAAGGAGCAGTGACAGGTCTTTCAGCAACTCAAAAGGCAACTGTAGACAGTCCCCACCCTAGGCTTCCTGGACCTAGAAAAGTCACTTTGTTCATCTCAGAAAGGCAGAAAACAGCAGTCAGGGTTCTGGTCCAGCAGATTGGGTGACAAGATATTGGCTGGTCGCTTACCTCTCCAAGAAACTGGACCAAATCACTGCTGGCTATCTCCTGTGTGTGTCTCTGGGCCCTTGCAACCTTGCTCTTTTTTTTTTTTTTTTTTTTTTTTTTTTTGCGGTACTGGGGACGGAACCCAGGGGCATTCTGGCATTCTACCTCTGAGCTACACCCCCAGTCCTATATTTTATTTTGAAACAGGGTGTCACTAAGTTGTGGAGGGCCTCACTTAGTAGCTGAGGCTGGCCATGAACCTGGATCCTCCAGTCTCAGCCTCCCAGATGCTGGGATTACAAGCGTCCCCCACCACACCTGGCAGCCTTGTTCTTCTTGTCCAAGAGGCTGACAAGTTAACCCTGGGACATAAATTGCAAGTGAAAGTTCCCTGTTTCATTAGTATTACTCATGAACTCTAGAGGAAACCTTTGCCTAACCAATGCCAAGTTCACAAAATATCATGGGCTGCTTTGTGAAAATTCCTAGATAGAGCTGGAGACTGTGCATACTTTAAGTCTCTCCACTCTAGTGCTATTTATTGATGAGCCGCTGCTCCAAGAATATGAGAAAGTGCTGGCACAAACCCACTCAGGGAGGCCAGACTTAAAAGACCACCCTAACCTAACCTGGACTTAGAGATGTTTGTAGATGGGAGAAGTTCCAAAAACCAGAAGGGGAAGAGGCAAGCTATGTATGCTGTTATAAATTTGGATGAAGTCCTGGAGGCAGGAGCTTAGCATATCTCCAATCTTTTAAATGTTCTATTAGAAAAGCTGCTCAACCTTTGCCTCAGTGACAGACAATGTCTTCACCATACAGGTCATTAAATAATCTGTTTTCTGTTCTTCAGCAGGGAGGGAAATACTGTCTCTTCTTTCTGAGGACTTCAAAAAGCACACATTCTTGAAAAGAATGCTCAACAAAAGCTGTCACAAAATGTATAGAAAAGCCACGGAAAAAAGTCCCAACACTAGATTTATGTATATTGTCTTGGGTATTGAACCCAGGGGCAATCTACCTCTGAGCCTCAGCCCTTTCTATATTTTATTTTAAAACAGGATCTCATTAAGTTGCTGAAGATCTCACTATATTGCTGAGAATGGCCTTGAACTTCTAATCCTCCTGTCTCAGCCTCCTAAGTACTGGGATTACAGGCATGTGCCACTGAGCCTGGCACTAGACTTTTAAATATGTCTTATTTCTCTTAGCTTAATCATTCTCAGCAACTAGAGACTGACACAATGCAAGCCCCTAATAAATGATAGCTATTATATAGCAGAGTTGCTGGAGAAAGAGCAGTCTTCTTTAAAAGCCTTAAGGAAGGCCCACTGGGACATGCACATGGGCTGAGCATATAGTGCCTTTCAGCTTGTATCTGCTCCGTCAATACGTCTGCAATAATCCATGGGTATCTCTAAATCTCATATTGCTTTTAAACTGAAATGCTATATCCTGTTTGTTAAATCCTAGGTGGTCAAGCTGTTCTAATGTAATTCATTTACATATTTAAGATATTGTATATCTTGTAAAAACACACTATAGCAATGGTTTTCATTTGTATTTAATATATTTTAAATAGATGTTTTAAACATTACCATTTAAATTTATACATTCATTGCATTTATGAATCAGAACATGTTTTTTAAAAGATGCCTTCATTTCATGATACTATATTTTTAATTATGTGCAAATATTTAAGCAAATGAAATATAAACTATTCACTCATATTCTTCATGAATATAATATTCCAATTAATTTTGTCACTGTAAATCACAACAAAAGCTGCTTATCAAGTCATGTTAAGTAACATAAATTGTTATAAAATAAATTGAGATCACACTTGGGCTAAATATAGAAAGTTCTACATTTCTGATGGCATCCACACATTACAGAATTTAACATTCAACCATATACAGTAATTAGAAAATTACAGACACATGCCTCTAAATTAATGCCATTAAATTAATTACAACATAGACAATGACAATGAAAACCTCCATACAATGAAAATATTTCAGATAATCAACTTGAACAAAACTCAACATTAAGACAGGTCAGTGCAATTTAGTAATTGGGCCACCTCCTGAGAAGTATTTATCTTTAATTGAAGAATTATCCTTAATATTTTGCCCTATGTTAATTTACAAATATTCTCCTGCTTATCCTCATTCTTCATTTTAGGGCTTCTTTAGTATTATACCACTGAGAAATATTACTTTTTATAAAAACTTGTGTACCTAAGTAATGCTATATTTTAGGTATGATTAAAATATTAAATGCATGATGTATCTTAACATTTCAAGCACATATATAAAATTATTATCAAAATATCATGCTGATTTTCTGTATTTCTATAAAAATATATTAGCCTTCAAAGTGTCCTAGAAAGCTTTTTCTTTTCTGAATACAATGTTGCTCTTATTCTCCAAGTAGCAAATTATTGAGTGTGTGGGATATATGTACCATTAAACCTTTCTGTTTTCAGTGTAAACACTAAATCACCTAATACAGTCTTATCTCAACTGCTAAACAGAATTATTTATAACATCTTGGGACAGAATCATGTAAGCTATACTTAACCATCTGTGCATTTTGCTTCCTGCAGACAATTTGCAATGGTGTAGTAAAAATCTTTTCTTTTTGTTTGTTTTTTATTAAACAGATATGCTAAAATTGTTTTTAGAAAGTACTTTCAGAGTAGAGTAGTCCATTTGTAGCAGCTTGATATAAAACTAAATAAAAATATTATTAGTATTAACAAAACACTACCATACACACTGGAAACATGATTCAAAAGTGATGAAGAAATTCCAAAGATAAAACATACACTAAGTACTAACCATCTGCATGGTAACACATTAAATAAAAAAGGTTCTTTGAAGAAGTCAGAGAGTTTTAATTACTGAGCAGGCTAGATAATTAAATAATTACCCATTTTGATTGAAAACTCATTAAAACAGGGACTCTAGTCTACTTCTCTAGCTAAGCTCTATTCAGATGCCAAGTTTGTACTTTAATTAGAACAAAAGACCAACATTAAGTTCAATACAACATAATAATTCATAATAATGATTGCATATTAATCTCTTGAGCTTGCAAGAATATAGCACATGACATATGGCATAGTACAGGCACTGTGTGGTCCTTTGGGGATGGAGGTGGTGCATATTAATTAGCCCCTGGAAAATAAAATCTGTTTCCCTCTGAGAAAAGTTACTTCAGTGCTTATTGGCTTAAGACATCAAAGGAATTAGATGGAGCAGTGTTAGAGTCTGTCTACACTCATTAAACCTTTGTCTAGATGTAGGCACAAAATCAACTGCCTTGGAGTTAATTCATGACTGAACCCTGCATAAGAAATTAGAGTAGCCATGCATTTCTTTGGCTTTGCCAATTGGATTTTGGCTGAAAAAATCACAATTACTATTTTGGTTACAGCAAACTATAAAACTGTGTATTTCACACACAAAATAAACTGACCAGAAATATCAACATCTGAACCAGCTTCTTCTTCTTGATTATTGATTATGAAACTGCCCTGATTTAATCCTTAATGTTCTAAATTCTGATCCAATCTGAACATAAGATTATAAATGTCTTTAATAAGAAATATGTCATTTTGCAGTAAACCAGGTTTCAAGATTCTGGGCTAAAGCTAGGCACTTTAGTGTTTATCGTTGAAGGAAAATGAAAAGGTATTGTGGAACTAAAAGTCTGGCTGATTAACTGATACATTTATTTTGAAATGGATAAATCTTAAAATCAGTTCTCAGAGAAAAGAATTCTAATCCCAGTGCTAAGAATGCATCTAGAAAGAGAAAACAGAAAATTGAGTGGATATGGTGATGTCTGAAAAATGCTACATTTTACTAATTTCTTTTGCTAGTTTTCTTCAAATTCAGGTCATTTAAAATTTGGAATTACACAAAACAAATCCACTTAACATAAAAGTATTCACACTTAATGGGGTGTTTAGAACTCTGTGAAGCTTTTTAAGATCTCTCCAATAGCAGATTTTAATGAGGCTTATAAAAGTAAGCAATTGAAACTCATGCAAGAAATACAAATTTACTAGTGTGGCTGGGTAGAATATTTGTTTTCTCAAGTATCACATTGTTTTTATACCCCCTCTACTTCCTGGGGGGGGGCAGTACAATCACAGTCTTGTGATGAAAGTTTTATGTTGCTGATATATTTATTAGAATATGTGGGCCCATTCCCTCCCATGCAACACATGGATTGGCAGTTTAAAATAATTCCATTCTATTAAGCAAATGTCTGGCTAAGGCACACTTACATAGTCTATTAAACCAATGAGATGGCAATGTGTTTCCTTAGAGAAAATTTAATTTTGAAATAATTAATTACACATACCACAGAATGTTTCAGAGAACATTTTTGGCTAAACCTACCAACTTATTGTGCAAATAATTATAGTTCTTTTTATTTGAGGCAAAGATGCTGATTCATCATTAGTAAGATAGTAACAAATCATTTATTTTGTGACACATATTTTCAGGGAAGGAACTACTATATCCTATATATTTAATTTAAAAATAGATTCATTGTTCTGATTTTTTAAGACTGATATAAAACTGTGGTTCAAAATCATAGCACATGGTAAAAATCTGAAAAAGGAAATTCTTAGACTGGTTTCTATTTTTTCTTCTCTCTCTCTCTCTTTTTTTCTTTTTCTGTTTATGAATCTAGTTGTCCTGATATTCTATGATGGTTGGTACATTTGCTTTTGGTGCATTATAGATATCTTCAGACTCACTCACACGTGCATAGCATCATCATAAATGATGAAATTTGTTTTTTGAGCTCCATCATCAAACTAGTGAAGTAGGAAATATTATAGCCTAGTCAGCTGGGGAGAAGTTCATTAAAATTCTCAAATATATCACTTTCTCAAATCTCAAGATCCTTTTGATGTTTTCTGCAGCACTGTGTGAAGAACGCAAGGTTGGACACGAGAGGGCACATCAGAGAAAAAAGAAACATGCCTCACCATTTTCTATTAGTTTTGGAACTTTGAACAAGTCATACAACTCAGTTTTCTAACTTTTAAAATATAAGGATTCATTTAGGAAAAAAATACATGTCTAGAATAGTGCTTTGACTGTGTAGCAACTCCAAATGTTAGCTGCAGCAAAATATTTTTCTTAGATATAAAATAGGTCTTTTTTTTTTTTAAATGATGCCATTAAAATGCTATAGGCTCCCTTCTTACTGTGACACTTTGGTTTACTTAGATATGTTGTCAACTAATGTTTTTTCAGAACCTAGGATCAATATAAGTTAGATATTCTTAACCTTTGGTTAAGAATCATTTAGAAATTTGAAGACAGAGATCCAAAGGCCTTTATTCCCAAATTTCACATTTTGAGAAACACTGATTTAGATTGCTGATCTAAGCTAATATGGCCTTTTATGAAAACATTTTACTCAATCTCTTCTTCCTGACTTCTGGTATCATGTACAGATGCTCCCCACTTTCTCCCAAGTAACCAGTTTTTGTGTCCTTTGCCTGAATCCCCTGGGAAAATCTTATTGGGTATAATTAAAAAATGAGCTGGCCTAGAATTAAAAGCTGTTTCCAGCCCATACAACATCTGGTGGAAGGGCTGATTACATAGATACACTAGAAAAGATTGTGTATAACTCATCTTCTCCAGGACATAACCCGATCTATGACATAAGAAAGTTCAGTAGTGCTTTTGTCTCTAATGATGGGGCTGTGTTCAAGTTTGCTAGTCACTGTGTCTTCAGCTACTGTAACTGTTGAGAATTATAATACTTTTTGATTCAAGGCAAGATTCTGGTCTTAGACAGGACTGTCTCTTAAGCTTCCTTTCCATGCTTTTCCATAAACAGCAACATTTCGTAGATACCCTGATGAACGCGAATTCCACAGACACTTTTGCCACATTTTCTTGAGTGAATAATCATTTATGATTTATTATCTCTTGATACGATTTTGTGTATGAAATATTTTGCAAAGTACTGGGCACTCAGATGTCCCTATAACAATTCACTTGCTATTAATATGCTGAGAATTTTATTTACTTAAACTCATTGGAGGGAGGATTTAAGTGAGATAAATCTGGAGGAACCTTGAGGTAATCATCCCATAGCTGTACTGCTGCCAGCTAAGAAGTTTGTTGTAGTCAGTGGTAAAGAGTGGCATCTACAGCACTGTTGGGCACCTGTTTTAATCATAATTTAGCTTCCCACATGACCTCTTAAATAGAATAAAAACATGTTAGTCCATAGTTAACTGCAGTGTATCAAATAGCCAATACCTCATAATTTTGAAGTGAAAAATACAAAATAATGACACTTCACACAGTGTAATTTACCTACATACAGAGTCTTTAAACAAAAATAAAGAAAAAAAAGTCTGCTCTCAATAGTATTGTGAATCATGGGAGTGGACTTGTTTGATTTTGTTCTAAAAAGATAAACAACCAAACTGGTAATAGTTTGTGAGTCTTTGTTTTAAATTGAGCTCCACTTGAAAAAATGAATGAACACATCAACCTTTTATTACATATTTAAGATCCATTGATATAAGACATTCTGTTATGCTATACAACATGTGTCTGCATGGGTGTTCTTGTTTCTTTCCTTTGTTAGTCATTGCAGAGTACTTGTGGGTACTGATGTCAATTCACACATGAGCCTAATCCTTCTAGCCTTTTCCTACATACTTTTCAACACTGCAAATATTTTCAAAGAAGTAAACTGGTTAAAAAGAATGTAGTTTACTTTTAGGAAATTGTACTTTCATAAAAATACATACACAAGGGCAATCCAGATAAAAATAGATTACTGTTGAATTATCTAGCTAATTATATCAATTCTCTGCTTTGGGCATATAAACTCATGGTAGGAACAGATGACCCTTATAGATCAGTTAATAAATACTGATCAACCCCCCCTCAAATTTTCCTTTAAACTAAGATTACATTTATATTTATCCATAAGAAGGGAAGACCTGTGGTATATAGGGGTGGATTGTTTGGAATTGTTCTGGCCATGTGTAATGGGGAAGTGTTTGAGTGTTGTTTGGCAGGGAAAATTCTTAAGAAATATTTGAATTCCCAAATGGAATTGCATTATCAAATACCAGCAGAGCATTTTACAAGTTAATTTGGAAGTTAAGCCAATGTTTAACCTGCCCTTCAAGAGGCAGAATTTTAGAGTTTGGGGGAAAAATGGAAGCAAGACCTAGTCAATGTCAATGTCAATGTGAAAAGCTGAATTTCCCACTTGAGAGAAGAACTGAAGTATTGGAGATACACGCACTCTTACAGAAACACTGCATTATTGGCATAAAATTAGAAGCATGTGTCTTATTCTATGCTTTAACTTTAGCCAAAATTAAGGATAAAGAAGAAAAATCAAGTTATCTTCATAGATTAAAAGAGCTCCTCATTGACAAAAACAAATATTTCTTTCACTGAGTTCTTTTTGTCAGTGATATAAAAATCACTCTGGTGCTTTTTATGATATTTTTGGTTTTCAAAGAGAAACTTTGCTATTTTCCTGTGGAAATTATATAGTATTTTGTGAAAACTGCCTTACCAACAATATGGGAAGGAAAAGCCATATGAGATGCTCTCATTTTATAGTCACCTCTGTTTCATTGATTCCAACAGAAACCACAGAAAAATAGAAATAATAAATTTTTTCCCTCTCATAAGACACATGCATTACTCCTGAAATTCAAAATCAACTGAGGCAAATTGGGGGCTTCAAAGCTAGTCACCTTCTAAGTTGTTTGGAAAAATTTGCATTTAAATTGCTCTATGCAGCTTCCTTGAGATTTTTCCCCCCTGGAATCTTTAATGGCTCTTTTTCTCATTAATACTTTAAAAATACATCTAGTTGTGTTAAGATGAAGAACTTCATTTCATAAAATTGAAACATTCAAAGTGGTTTGGGGCGACCAATCTCTCAGTTAAAATACTTGGACTCTTCATATTGAACACTTAAGAGTGAAGTTAATCTGAAACTATATCAACTCTCCATTTCTATTATAGAAATTCTGCCATTAATAACTCTATCAGAGAGAATAACTTGTGTTCCCACATGTTCTGTCCATAGCAGTATACATCTCCAGAACTTCTTGGAACTTTTCCCCCAAAATAGTTTATATATAAAAATACAGCAGATTTCTTTGTAATAGATAAACCTTAAGTATTTCCCAGTAACTTGCCATCACATATTCAGAAATAAAGATATAAGAATAATACTAAATGTACAAAATCCTCTTTTTATATGTACATTAAAATACAGTATAATAATAACTTTAAAGTTGTGGAAAAGCCTTTAGAGGAAAAAGCCTTCAATGTCAGAAAATGTGGCCCGATTAGAGCTTTTGTTTGTAGAACTGTAAACAAACTTTTTAAAATGCTGAGTTTTCTCAGTTCTTTCCAACTAAGACACTTTCAAATACATCAAGTCCTGCTTTGAAGTAAACCTGAGCTGAATTAATGCTGTTCAACACATCTGACAGGGCTTGTTGAAGGGTCTCATTTGATGTGAGTGGCTTGCAGCGCTCCCAAGCCTCCACGAGGATTGAAAACTGACTTGTCTTCTCATCAATATGATACAGGATGTTTCTGGAAGAAAGTATGCAGTGTGTAAATATTTTATGCACAATGCTATTTTCATATCAAATGATGTAACACATACTGCCAAGAAGCAATAATACTTGCAGTAGATGAAGCTATTATACAATAGAGTATTAACATTTTTCAACACATAATAAATTAAAAATTATAGACATTGATCACCAGTAGTTTCCCATATTGGTGATACAAGAAAGGTAGTTCATCATTAGGTGCCTCCTGATGGAACGACAGTATCTATGAAAGAGTGTAAGAGTTTCAGAAAAAAAAAAAAAGAACAACAAAAAAAATGTGAATTTGATAAAGCTTCTAAATCCAATTGCTAATAAGTATGTCACATGACACCATGGTATATCCTAGCAAATTAAGGGCTGTGGTAAATCAAGAGAACAAATAACTCAATTTGTTCAACAAATAAATTGCATTTAAAAAAATGGAAAGGAGGAACCTATAGACAAGAGTTTCTTGATCTTGTCCTATCAACACTTTGGACCAGATAATTCTTTATTGTGGTGGCTGTCCTGTGCATTGTAGGATATTCAGTGGTATCCCTGGCCTTCACAGTAGCATCCCTCTTTTTATAGTATGGCTTTGTCAGTATGTTTACTAAAAGTGCTCTTGTCTTCAAGAAATACATTAAGTGATATTTGCAAATGAAACATTATTATATCTGGAATTTTCTTTAAAATATTTGGAGGGAAGAAAAGAAAATAGAATAAAAGATATCATATATGAATAGTATTGACCATTAGCTAATAATTGTCAAAGCGGGGTAATGGAATTCATCATTCTAGTCTCTCTTCTTTCATAAATGCTTAACATATAGCATATCATCTTCTTATAAGTGCAGAGTGTAATAAGATGGCATCTTGAAAATTAGTCAGACTGAGGAAGAGGAATGTGGTGTGGGAAAGTCTAAGACAGAAATCTTTATTCATTGACAGATGTATTTTGGCAGAAAGCTATGAGTTATTATATCCTTAGTTTATTTCAATGCAAAATAGCTGAAATTCCATTCTCTAAGAAGAGAGCTATATGTGTAAAAAACTGAAATACATTTGTCTAATTGTCATAGGAGAGATATGAAGTCTAATGATAACAGGTAAAGGATTGTTACTGGGAAAGATCAGGAAAAGATTCATGATAGACAATAGTTGGACTATATTCTTATGGTGTCAGGAAACTAGTGAAAGGTTCTAAGCAAAAGAGAAAAATGATTGGATTCTATTTTGAAATAATCACATTGGTGATAGTAGAAAATCTGGGTAATAAAATATTAGTTTGTCCAGAGGAAAAGTGACAAAGACCCAGGTCACACAGTGATAATGGAGCTTGTAAAGATGGAGAGCAGGCCACAGCACAAAATTTAATTATTTTCAATATTCTCTAGTGTCAACCTTGTTTTATAAAGTACTAAATCATTGTTTCCTCTTCTGCCTTTTATGCCTTGGACTCTCTGGAAGTTTCTATTATGTACTCTGAAGTTGTTACTGGCAACTGAAATCTACCTAATTACTAAAACCAGAATCCCAAAAGTCATCTGTTTGTCTTAAATATTCAAGTGTTTTTTATACTCACTTCATCTTTCTAGGGTTTTACTTTTTCCGTTGTGCTTTCTTTTTTTTTTTTTTTTTTTTTTTTTTTGGTT
>PVLC010000904.1:0-14041 GCA_004027655.1 Graphiurus murinus | reverse complement strand
TCTCAGCCTCCCAAATGCTGGGATTACAAGTGTGTGCCACCACACCCGGCTTGTTGTGCTTTCTTGATCCATATTTTCAAGGATACATTATCATCCCATTGCTTCACACTTTAAGGTAAAGAATAATTTTTTGAAGCTGAGTATAGTGGTATATGCTTGTAATCCTAGTACTTGAGGGATTGAGACAGGAGGATCAGAGGTTCATGGCCAGCCTTAGCAACTTAGAGAGACCCTCCACAGTTTAGTGAAATCTTGTTTCAAAGTAAAAATAAAATATGACTGGCAGTGTAGCTCAGAGGTAGAAGGAGTCTGGGGTTTGATATCCAGTACCATAAAGAAAAAAAAAATAATTGTTTGTGAGGCTAAAAGACAAAACAGAATTTTGTCAGATTCTTTGTCAAGTCTAATTCAGCACTGTGAATACAAGAAATGTTCCATCTTGGTGAAGTAACTTACTTAAATGTTTATTCAGGCTTTAGTGTTAGGAACTTAGTAGACTCTCAATAATACTGGTAAAATTCAGGCTATTTCATATTTTAATTCATAAATAATTCAGGAACAATAGAGCTTGGCATGGTAGTATACCCTCATAATCCCAGTACTTGAAAAACTGAGACAGGAGGAGGATCATAGGTTCTAGGTCAGCCCAGCAATTTAAGGGGATCCTGTTTCAAAATAAAAAATAGAAAGCACTGTCGGTGTAGCTCAGAAATAGAATGCTAGAATTCCCTTGGGTTCAACCTCTAATACAAAAAAAAAAAAAAAAAGGAGAACAATAGATTGTGCATTTTGGAGAGATGATAGTAAATTAACAGTGAATACATGTGTGACTGTGCAGGCAGAAGATTCTTGAATTCATAGATTACTTCACTGTTTTGTTTCCAAAGTATATCATTTATACCATTTGAGTGGGAATTGTCCCCAATAATCAAATATCCTTGATCTTTATGCCTGTGGGCATAACATTAGTTAAATAGAACACTGCAAAAAAAGATACTTTCTAAGTCCCTAATAAGCCTGAATTCAGATTCAAGTTCTGTATTAAGAAACATATATTTCCTAGATATGGGAAAGGAGAAAACCCCTTCTCAAGGGCAGTGGCAAGTAGGTTGTGAGCAAAGCTCAGGCACAAGTTCCAACAGAGCACAGTGGCCCATGGGAGCCTCTAAAGGAAAGGACAATGTGCTTCTGGCATTGAGCCAACTCCAGTGACTGCCTCTTCAGCTGCTGGCTGGACCCCAGCTTCAGTCACCTTGCCTGGTAAGTGCATAATCTATGTCTGTACATAAAATTGTTCCAGGTCTTTGTTCCAGATGAAAATATGCCAATCTGATAATAAAGCACATATTCAATAGATATGAACTTGATTCCCTATAAATGCTAGGACATATCAGACTTCCTTGTTTTGGGAAAATATAGTTTTTTCTTCCAGTAGCAGCAGTACACTCTTCAAAGTGTGTAGTACTGCTTTTCCCACAATAAATTAAAGATATTTTTCAAGGGAAGCCATTCAACCATACAAAAATAATCTCATAGCAATCATATATGCATATATAATAGTCATTTTGCATTTAAAATCTCCAAAAGTGTCTAGTGATATCAAAATTTCAAATAAAATAGTGAGAAGTACCACTTATATATGAAATCTAAATGTTGATTTCATGTAAGTTGAGAGTACAATGGTGATCACCACAGGTCAGGAAGAGTATGTGTGGTGGTGGTGGGGGGGGTAATCATTGGATACTAAGTTAGAGTTAGATAGAAACAAGAAGTTTTGGTGTGCCATTACAGAATAGGATGAACTTAGATAACGATAATGAACTATGCCTTTCAAAAGGCTAGAAGAAAGAATTCTGAAAGTTTTCATTATAAAAAAAGATAAATGCTTTAGGAGATAGATATGCTTAATTTGATGTAAATATTATTCAATATACACATGTTCCAAATGAGCTCATGGTACTCCACCTAATATGTACAATATTTGTTTTCATGTATCAGTTAATTAAAAAAAATAAAATTGAGCATTGGTGAGACACCTTATAAAAATTTCAATAATTATTAATTTTATCCCATAAAAAGTTGATGTCATTAAAGGGTAAAAATAAAAGAAACCAAATAATCCAGAGGGGTCTTGAAGCAACTAAAAAAAATTCAACATGGAGATAAAACATCCTGAGATATTCTCATTAATTCTCCAACATGTAATTCTGTAATCTACATAGAAGTTAGTATATTCATATTACATAAGCTTGCTTAATTGTCATTTAGAAAAAAACATTCACTTTATATGCTTATTAAATATTATATATTATTAATATTCAATTTAATAATATTTTAATAAAACATGCTTATAAATATTACAGTATTAATCCCTGATGGCAATTAATTCAAGCATGTATATTATCTAATATGTTTATGTAGGATTTTAGTCTGTAACTATTATAAATTATAATATCTAGGGAGAAAATGAGAAGAATAAAATATTTTATCTAAAGAATGTTCAGGTATGTAGCACAAGAAATATAGTGATTATTATTTAAACTAGAAAACAAGACCAATGAAATGGATTCCTAAAGCCCAATGTAATGGAGTCTGGAGTAAACCATTATTTGCTTTTCCTAAAAAGCAAAACAATAACATGCTCGTATAACGACTGTTAACAAGCTATGTGAATAGAAATGGATCTTTTTGGTTTGTGAAATTCCACAAGGAGCTAAATACATTTTCCATATGCTACATGATTCAAGTAGTAGACTTGCAGTAACCTATTATGTAAGATAAACACTTATATCCATTTCAACCCAAATTGGATACATATGAGAATAAAACTACAAATACTGAGATTCTAGTTGAATATAAGTGACTAGAATGTTTTCATCTTAATTTAAAGGAAAACTTTAAATTTAGGTAGATGCTGATAACTCAACTTAGTTTATCTTTATTATAACAGCAAAAATACACTGTTGACCTTGACGGATTGCATTACCTAAAAAGTAAATTGAAAACAACAAAAAAACACCTTCTTTAAATTTTCACTAGATGGATCATTTCTCCTACTAATTTTTTGAAGTTGCTCATCTTTTCCAATTTATCTTTTTTTATTTTTTTTATTGTAATAATTCGTGCTTTGTATTTACACATTTTTGTTAGGTACAAATTGATAAAGACAAATGTGCACACATTTCTCATCTGACCCTTTCCCCAATTCCCACCCCGCTCCCTCACCCTCCCTCCCTCTCAAGTTCAGTTCAGTGAGTGATCTTGATATAACTGTAAGTACATCATGTGCCTTAGTATGCTCTCCCCCCCCCCCCGCCCCCGTCCATTCCCTTCGGTTAAGTCTACTTCTTTGTTTATTGAGGGTCTCTACTTTTTTATCTGGGGACCCTCTTAGGTCTCATCTACTCCCTAACATCCGCATATTAGGGAGAACATATGTTTCTTTATTCTTTGTGACTGGCTAATCTCACTTAACATAATGTTTTCCAGTTGCATCCATTTCCCTGAAGAGAACATGACTTTGTTCTTCTTTATGGCTGAGTAAAATTCCATTGTGTATATATCCCATAGTTGTGTAATCCATTCATCTGTGGATGGACATCTTGACTGCTTCCATAGTTTGGCTATTGTGAATTGAGCCGCTATAAACATAGATACACATGCATTGGTCTGATAGTTTGGTTTCCATTCTTTTGGGTAGATACCCAGTAGTGGAATTGCTGGGTCATATGGTAGGTTCATTCCCATTCGTCTGAGGATCCTCCATACTGTTTTTCACAGTGGTTGCACAAGTTCCAATTTATCTTTTGTGTACTAAAAATCATTTAGCTTTTTGTTTATATAACATAAATTTTATATTCAGATCCCTTTCTGAAAAGATGGCATCATATTATTTTGCTTTTAATAATTAGATGAAGACTAAAACAAAATCCAGACAATGGTTTAAATTCTATCACATATATTCTCAGATATTTCTTAGTTCTAAGAATGTCCTTACATTTTCAACCATTAACCTTAGTTATCTCAGGATCAACCCTGGGTACCGAAATGACTGTCATACCATTTTAATATGCAAATAATTCTCATCTTTGTAGTATTCCAATTAGATCAATGCTTCTGATAGAAGCTTCCAAGCCAAGATCTCTCTGTATTACCATGTGCTGTCACCAAAATTGATAAAACTGACGTTAATCAAATGGAGTGTAAGGATTTCAACAGCATATACTATATAAGAATGCCCAAATCTGTCTCTCCTTCCCAATTACAGACCAATATTTTTCCAATTAGAGCAGACTGGGAATAGAAAAATACTCTGTCAAAAGTCACATCTAGCAGAAAAATAGAGTGGAAAGAAAGTGAGATTATACATTTGAAGTGTTTCATGTCAAGAATGTGTAGTTTACAACCATACACACTTATGTTCCTTATTGAACCATTTCTGTTCTTACATATACCTGCTTTAGTACAATTCATAAAAGTTTCCTGCAGAAGGAATGGGTTGTATTAACATAGCTCTCATTCAATAAATCATCACCCTTTTTGCATATAAACAACATGTATCCCAGTATGGCATGTAGAGACATCAGACCTAATTAAGATGCTATTTAATTGAAATCATTTAAGTTATTATTGTGTTTAAAATAACATTAATTCCACCCTCATGCCTATCTTCCCTCATCTGAACAATCTGGATCTTATAAATGTAATTCATAGTCATCCTGACCCATACACAAACACAAAGAGACTACTAAAAAAAGTGTAATACATTATTAATGATACTAATGAAATTACAATATACATCACTCATTTTAATGGGCCTGTTTCAATGCCATATCATGATGATCAGGAAAGAGTAGCACTAAACCCAGAAACCTAATTAATAACTCCCAGCAGCATCAGTGGAATAGATGAAGTATCTTTACTCAACTGACAAATTTATTCCATTCAACTAGCAAAAGAAAACTGGAAAAAATGAATTTTGAAACAAAGGCATCTAAAATCTTCATGAGTCATTTCCTTCTGTTTAAATTAGCAAACTAATGATGGAAATGATGACTTTCTTTCAAATGTTTCTTTTTATATTCATGAATGGCCACAGGATGCCTCCTACTGTAAACTTGAATTAGCATTAATTATACCACATGTTGAGAAACTCCTAAATGAAATCACTCTAAATAATAAGTCATGTCATGTATAACATGCATATAACATGTATTCCTGACTGGATATACATTTGAATGAGAGACAAAAAAGCCAGTTCAATTTCTTATAATTGTTTCTAATTCTTTTAGGGACTGTACTAACTGTGATCCATAGTTAACCGTGAATTGCTGTATTTATATAGACATTTAGGAACGATTGTTTGACTTGGATACTATATTCATTAGAATTCACAAAGTCCAAGTTTATATTCTATATTATCTATGGCACAAATAAATATCATTTCATCTAAATTTGAATTTATTCTATCCCAGTAAAGGCAGAAGAAAAAATAAGAACACTGTTGATATTGTCACACCATAAACTCATGCTCCAGACAACTGAGGCAAAAGGCATATGTGGTAGACTGTTTGCAAAAATGACTACAATTAGGACTGGGGGTGTAGCTCAGTGACAGAATGTGTGCTTAGCATATGTAAGGTCCTGGGTGCAATCCCCAGAACCAAAGTAAAAATGAAAATTAAAAACGGCTACAATTATTCCCTTCCTGAATCAGGCCCCTTTAAAACATGACTTTGAAGATCACTCCATCAAGACATGGAATCTATTTTCTCATCTTGAACTTTGAATCTGGTATGATCTCAGTATCAAATGTGGCATATGTAGTAAATCTATGCCACAAAAGACCTTGCATGCTGTTTTCCTCTCTCTACCAATCTGACATGAGATCTGTACATGATTGGTCTGCTGGAAGCAAAGAGAACACATGGAACACCAGAGACCCGGTCAGCTTAGGTGCCCCTTCGCAGCTCAGCCTCCAGTACTTGGCAGTCTCTGCACTGATTGCAGGCACAAACATAGCCAAGAAATGACTTTACTAGTTACTCTAAACTCTGTAGTCATTGGTTAAGAAATCTCAATCAATGCTTAATCAATTAAACTGATTTAATAAAATATAATTTAAAATTATAAATAATGTGTATTTTAGTTAATAACTCTATGTATTATGGGTATGTAACTCTTTTTCAAGATATGTGTCACTATCTGAAATATAAATTAAGTTTTTTTTGTTTGCTTAGTTTGGTTTGGTTTGGTTTGGTCCTCGGGATTGAACCTAGGGGCATTCTACCTCTGAATCATATCCTCTGCCCTTTTTATTTTTTATTTTGAAACAGGGTCTTGATATATTGCAAAGGTTTAGGCTCAAACCTGCAATCCTCCTGTCTCAGCCTTCCAAGTACTAGAATTACAGGCGTGCAATGCTGCACATAGTTATAACTAGTTTTTGAAGCTATTGACTTTATTAACTGGTCTGAGTTCTAGTAATCTATGTCCACTTTTTCTCTTGAAACCTAATACTTAAAATGTGCAAAAAAGAATACACCTATCTCTTAATAGGACCCTTTGGTACTATGGCTCTAAATTGAGGAGAAGAAAGCTAATGGAGTATTTGTACTAAACATCTTGATACAGGTCACTTTAACATTTTTTTCCATGCTTAATGAATGTTCTGGCAGACGTAATAATCAAATATCCTGAAAATAATATCTCTCAGAGAATTCTGAACCATACAACAGTTAAGACCTCTCATAGTGGAATATGTTCTCAGTGTAAATTATATAAATGTCAAGGTAGTTTGAAAGATAATTTTAAAGTTTCACATTAAGATGATTAAGTCACATATGATGTTTAGATTATGGAATTTTGATATTTCTCATACTATAGAAGACAAATTCAAGATAGACTACATTTTGATAGAAATAGAAGAAAGGAAGAGTCTCAAACACACTGTTGTTATTATATCTAAGAAAATTTAGGAATAATTTAAAAATACAGATTTCTTGAATCTCTCTATGCACCCCCATAGAGCCAGGCAAACTTTGTTTTACCTTTTGTAATAGAATTTGGAGATTATTTTTCACTTTCCAAATAGAGATAAGGTGCAGTGATAATAATAATAACTGCTACTATTGAGCAGCTGTAAATAAATAAAGACTGAGGATAAACTATACCTACTTTACCTTCCTGTGGCTTTATTAGCACATAAAAAATCACTTCAGAGAACAATCTCCTGTATGAAGTATTTTGCTGACTTTTTTTCTTGTTTGCTATTTCAATAATCCATTAGCTTTTTTTTTCTCAACTTATCATCTATCTATACATTTTTAAGGTATGTGTATATGTTTACATATGTGTGTTCTTTGTATGTGCTTATACATATATATTTAGAGGTGATATATATATGTATGTGTATAGATGTATGTGTACATATTTGTGTGTATGTGTGTAGATATAGTGTAATCCATCATACAATGGAATATGAGGAAAAAGTCTAAATTTTTATGCCTCCCTTCTCAAATCATTTATCTGAACAGAAATCTGCTTATTATACTATAAATATACATTTTGTAGTCATAGAAATCAATAAGAATAAAAGGAATGCTAAACTAAACAAATATATTGTGTCTTAGAGATAAAGGGCTGATTATGTTGTTTTATGGGCACCAAAGTAAATTTGTGAAGGTAGAAAGGCATGCATTACTTGCAAACTTTAGAACATTTCTACAACAGAACATTGGTATTTATTCGTAAATAAATACCAAGGTTTGGAAAATAAACCTTTTCCAAACTGCCAGAGTATAGCACATTCCAACCCTACTATACCTCATGGTTTCATCAATAAGAAAACAGCAAATACATTTTCCTCCTTTCTCCATCACAATGGTGTCTTTTAAGACAGTCAGAGATACTTGCCTAAAGGATGTTTTCTAACAAAAGTGGTAGTTTATCACAGAAACACTTGTCCACCTACCCTGAAAACTTAAAATCTGTGCCTCTCTTAATGTAACAATATAGGGTTGAACCAGCAGATATACTTCAAGTATAATAAAGACATTGTTCTAAAAGCAAATTAGAAAAAAAAAAGGGACATGACTTTCAAGTAGGTGCTTCATAATCTCTGATTGTATTCCCATCTTAAATATCTACCTCTTTTTTTTTTTTTTTCAGTACTGGGGATTGAACTCAGGGGCATTCTACCTCAGAGCTATACCCCCAGCCCTACTTTTTACTTTATTTTGAAACCGGGTCTCACTAAGTTGCAGAGTGCCTCACTAGATAGCTGAGGCTGGCCGCGAACCCGGATCCTCCAGTCTCAGCCTCCCCAATGCTGGGATTACAAGCGTGTGCCACCACGCCCGGCTAATATCTACCTCTTTTGATAGAAAATTTAAAAAAGGAAACATCACTGGGCTTTTATCAGTGAGAGATTATAGTTTATTTTCTGTTGTGATCACAGGCTATCACAGACTGAGTAGTTTACAAAATAAAATAATTTCTCATGGATCTGAAGCTGAGAATTCTAAGATCTTCAAATCTTCCTCTAACCCTCCCATCTTCCTCAGTAAAGTCCCTTCCTTCATGCCATTAAAATTTCTCCTCCTTTGTCTGGAGTTCCTATGTCCCAATTTCTTGCTAGCTTCCACATAGGAGGGAGAACATCTGACCTTTCACTTTTTGTGACTGACTAATGTTATTTAGCATGATGTTCTCTAGTTGCATCCATTTTCCTGAAAAATGACATAATTTTGTTCTTTGGGGCTGAGTAGAATTCCATTGTGTATATATCCCATAGTTTTGTAATCCATTCATTTGTTGATGGATATCTCAGCTATCTTATTAAATACCATAAATGAGCAAATTTCCATTGAACTAAAATCTCTTGAGGTATTTTTAGTTTTGTTTTATTTTGCTTAATTTCTTGTATACTGATATGGACTCTAATATTGAATTTTACTTTTTAAAAACTTTCTGCTTTTATATTTGTCATCCAATATCACAGACACCAACCATAGCATTACCTACTAGGGTTGGAAGAGGCAAGAACTTATAAGAACAAATGGAATGAAAGCCTCACTACTTTCTGATTATATCTTGAAAGTATTATAGACACTGATTTCAGTTGACTGCTTTGAGTCACCTAAAACATATTGGCTGTTCCATCTGTAAGAAAAGTTGTAGGATTCATGGGGATAACTACAGCAATATTGTACAGGAGAACTATAATGTTAGTTGTGTCTGTAATTTTCAATTTACTTGTAACTACATTAAACTAAGTAAAAAAAAAAGATATGTGAAGCAATTTTATTATGTTTACTTAGATCAGGATAGTGATTCAACATGAATCAATATAAATATAATGTGATATTTTACTTCATTATCATATTTTACAGTATGTCTTAAAATTCATTATGGATTTTATACTTTTTTTGTGGTACTGGGGATTGAACTCAGGGGCATTCTACCTCCGAGCTATACGCCCAGCCCTATTTTTTATTCTTTATTTTAAAACCAAGTCTCACTAAGTTGCGGACTGCCTCACTAAGTAGCTGAGGCTGGCCACGAACCCGGATCCTCCGGTCTCAGCCTCCCAAATGCTGGGATTATAAGCGTGCACCACTACGCCCAGCTGGTTTTATACTTTTAACATCTTAATTTGGATTAATTACATTTCAGAACTTTAATAGATATACGTTGATACTGTTTACCACATCGAACAACATAGATCTAGAATTTCAGATCACATAGTTACAAGCAATTCTTAAAATCAATAGCTAATTGAGTTTCTATATGATCTAGCAATACCACTTCTGGGTATCTACCCAAAAGAATGGAAACCAAACTATCATACCCACAAATGTGTATCTATGTTTATAAGCTGCACAATTCACAATTGCCAAACTATGGAAACAGCCAAGATGTCCATCAACAGATGAATGGATTACAAAACTATGGGATATGTGCACAATGGAATTTTACTCAGTCATAAAGAAGAACAAAATCATGTTATTTGCAGGAAAATGGATGCAACTTGAAAACACTGAGATTAGTCAGTCACAAAGAGTAAAAAAACAGATGTTCTCCCTAATATGCGGATGCTAGGGAGAAGATGGACCATAAGAGGGTCTCCAGATGGAAAAGGAGAAACCCTAGATAAGAAAAGAAGTTGACTTAACTGAAGGGGATGGATGGGGGAGGGGGCACCCTAATGCACATGATGTACTTTCACAAATATATCAAAGTCAATCACTAAACTGAACTTGAGAAGGAGGGAGGGCGAGGAAGTGGGTGGGAATTGGGGAAAGGGTTAAATGAGAAATGTGTGCATATATGCCTTTATCAGCTTGTACCTAACAAAGATGTATGATTACAATGCACCAATAATATAAAAAATAAAAAAAGAAATCACTTGATTCAGGATATTTTTGTTTTCCTAAAAGAAAACAAATGAGAAAACAATTGTATTGTTAGGTGCTACATAGACATCTGATAATGGGGTAGGAAGAAGCCAGGCATGAAAAAAAAATAATTTAAAAATTTTATAACCTTTATTTTTAAATGCATATTAGTATAAACTAAAATCTGAAGTAACAGTTTCTTAACAGAAGGTTGCCCATGTGTTTATGAAACTGGTGAAAACTAGCATAGACTAAATTTTATTGTTTAATATTTTAATAGCACAGAAAGCAAATAACTATAACTTCCAAGAGCTGAGACCTTGAATAACATAATACAAGAAAGACTAAGGATAAATGACTATGTTCTCAAACCCTGAAATAATAATGTATATTAGAAATGTTGACAGATTTTTAATTTTAGCAGCAAAAATTGTGCTGCTAAATGTACCATGCATTCTCAATAAATCGGAATTGAGAATGCAGTTTGCTCCCTTAGTTTTCAAGCTCCAACTGTGTTTCCATCAAGAGTACATAAGTCATATAATCTATAATCTTTGAAAGGAGACTATGTGGACACAATAAAGCATGTGTGTTATGTGGGATAATAAAGGTATATATAGTTGGCCTCCTATGCTCAAATTCAGTCAAACTACTGACAAAATTCATTTATATTGATATATTACTTTTCAATCAATGGCAAATAGAATCATTTATTATTGGATTGGTTCTCTTATTTATGATCTCATAATGTGGGTTCATTTTTGAGAATCTTAATTGTTATTGGCCTAGCAATCTAAAGATATACGTATAGCAATCTAAAGTAATCTAAAGGGTCTCAAAGTTCTCTTAACAAACTTTTTGCTGATTTTAACTCAAGATGAATACCCCTGAAATACATAAAAAATTAAAATTGTACTCTCCTGTACCAGAAAGGGCAAGTTGAATTAACAATGAGCTTATTTATGTATGGTAACATTCCTACTTACTCTGAGGTCATCTTTCTGTAACATGGCAATATAAAATAGCATTTGGAAGGGCAAATAACTTTCAGAAAGCTCAACAGACTGTTTTTTAAGAGAGGTAGAATAATACTAAATAACTGAGGCAATTACCAGCAGATGCAAGCAGCTAGACACAATGACAACAAATAAAAGTAATCAATGAAAACAAAGGAAAGAAAAAGCACCAGACTGTTCACTCATTTTTTCTAGTTTTCAGGAACAGGTATCTATAGGTATTTAGGCATAAGGGCAAATGACTCAGTCATTATTGAAGGCTTTGTCACAGTCCAAGCGAGTATGTAACTCTGATGACCTTCAATCAACAGAGTAAAATGTTCAGTATTACCAAATACGTTTTGAGAAACACAAAAACTGATAGCATTTAGGAAGTCTCTGTTGAAAAGTGCTTTTCCATCCCCCCATTTCCAGCTTTGAAAGACTGAAATCAACTTTTTAAGATCCTGCTTAAGACCCATCTTCCAGATGCCTGTTTAAATCCTATCCCAAAAGCAGAAAGCAACCACAATCCTTAGGGATGGAAAAAGGGAAAGCTTAAACGTAGTAAAACTTTGAAGCTTGAAGGGGGTGTCCTACAAACCTGAAAATCAGCCCTCTGAATGGAGGCTACTTCTTGGCTATAGCTAATGTCCCAGGCTCAGAGAAGGCACCTGTGAAGCTGGAACCCAGATCTACGAGGAAGGGACTCTGGAAAGCTAGTGCTGTGTCTGAGGAGTATCATGAACCAGATTTAGCCAATGTTGGAAAAAGTGCAAATTGCATCTTGTTGCTATTACTAGAATAAAAATTTGCTACTTAGGTGAAGCATTGTTAGGGTGGCAATGGCAGAAAAAGGACACAAAAGCAGGAACAAAATACAAACAGGAAGAAATATCCCTTCTGCATCATCCAGGATTCTAGCTTTTCTTTATTGCTTCCTCTGAGACAGTCTAACATAGTAACCCAGTAAAGCAGAAATATACTTTGTAGAGCTCCAGCCCAAGGTTCAAATAAAATATTATACAAAGATGGGACTGCAACTGAAAGACTAAAACTTAATAATTGTGTATCTATAAAAATAGAGTCATTGCCTAAGCCACACTCATATACTTATACTATCTGGTGTAGTCAGCTGAAAGGCAGCTACAAAGATATGCTCATTCCCTAGTCACTAGGACTTAAAAGTTACTTAATTTGGAAAAGCATCTTTGTGGATGTGACTAATTAAGGATCTTGAAATAATATTATCCCATGTTATCTGGATGGGCCTTAAATCCAATCGCAAGTCTTCTTTTAAAGAAGAGGTGGAGAGCCAGGTGCAGGAGGATGAGACAGAAGGCAACCTAGTGGGACCCCGTTTCAAAACAGAAAATTAAATTAAAAGGGTTGGGGGAATAGCTCAGAGGTAGAATATCCTTAGGTTGAATCTCAAGTACAAAAAAGAAAGAAGAGTAAAGAAAAGAAAAGAGAGTTAAAAGAAGTAAAGAGAGATTGTACAGACACCAAGAAAAGAAGGCAGAGTGTAGGTGAAGCAGAGATCTGAGCCATGTGACCACACATGGGAGTGCTGTAAGCTGCAGCAATGTAATTCCCCTGAAACCTCTGTCCACACCGTGATTTAAAACTTCTGGCTTACAAAACGGTAAGGGAATATATTTTATTTATTTTAAGTCACCGAATTTATGTCAATTTTCTATGACATTCCCAGGAAATTAATACACTAAGCATATGCCATATACAGAAAAGATGCTAAAATTTTATGAAATAAGTTAAATGGTGACCATAAAATGTTTGATTTATTTACTTAGGGAAAGTTTAATTTACCTACAAAATTTACAAATATACCGTTAAAATCCATAGGGAATACATTACAAGACGATCAATGGAGCTAGTCCCAAAGCTATGATAAAGTTTAATTTATAAACTAGGCACAGTAAAAGATTAATAATAGCTAATAATAAAATAGATTACATCATTTAAAAAAATTACCACATCATTACTTTTTTTGCTTTGGGGCCATTATTAAAAGTTACTTGAGCACAAATACCACATGATACCATAACAGTTACCTTATCACTGAGATAGCTATTAGGTGTCTAATGAGTAGGGGGCATATATCATGGGGATACACTAGACAAAGGGATAATTTACATCCTGAGTGGAACAGAATGCAATGGCATACAATTTCATCATGCTATCCATAAGAAAATTTAGAAATTAGGTAATTCTGATTGATTTGTCGTTGGCATATAAAAAGGCTTCTGATGTTTTAAGATTGATTTTTTATCCGGACACCTTACTGAATTTGTTGATCAGTTCTATAAGTTTTTTGGTTGAGTTTATTGGGTCTTCTAAATATAGTACCATGTCATCTGCAAAAAGGGATAGTTTTAGTTCTTCTTTCCCTATTTTTACCCCTTTGATTTCCTTCTCTTGCCTTATTGCTTTGGCTAGAGTCTCGAGTACTATATTAAACAGAAGAGGTGATAATGGACATCCTTGTCTTGTTCCTGTCTTTAGTGGGAACTCTTGCAGTTTCTCTCCATTTAATATGATGCTGGCTGTAGGCCTATTGTATATTGCCTCTATGATTTTGAGGTATGTTCCTTCTATTCCGATTCTCTGTAGTGCTTTTAGCATGAATGG